>CAEFZY010045426.1:0-71062 GCA_903066815.1 Brachyrhaphis roseni
TGTTTATATGGAGCAAGCACACATCCAGGCTCTGACAGTTGGGAAAACCGAAATTATTCCAAACCGTTTCCCAGTAAGTACCTACGCTTTTCACCACTGTCCACAGATCTGTGTTCCCCCATAGGTGACACCATGCCACTGCCACAGATGGACCTCCGACTACCAGAAGTAATCACCTTGGCTAACCTTAAGCCAGGAGCCCTTGATCTCTGTGTGTATAATAATGACACCACATTTCTGGGTGTCATTATTTCTTTACATGGAATCTGTGTAAAGAAATCTACACTTCCTGTGATAAGAATGCAGACTATTTTGACTGTAAAGCCTGCCAACAGACAAACCACATCAGTACTGCCTGTTCCATAAGATGGAAGTCTGACTGCAACTGTACCAAAAGTAACCTTCTCAAGGAATTGGAGAGGATTGTGTGCGTTGGTTTCTCTCTCCAATCCAGTGACATTCCTGAAAAAGGCTCAAGACGCTCACAGCCACGGATAGTACTGCATTAGGAGAGATATGGGAAGGCCTTACTCCAAAAACTGGAGTTCTTTAGAAATTCAGGATCTGGAACAGCAGAGAAAAGTTTATGCAAGGACTATTCCTATGGATGGGAGTAGGTGAAGTTCGAGACCACGTGGAGATCAACAGGTACGCCCTACCGCGCCTCATCAACACTACATAACCGCTAGCAAACGGAGCTGACTGCATTAAGAAACATGGTTTTGCAAAACTGTGTTATGTTAGATCTTCTCACAGCCTCTCAAGGAGGTGTCTACAAGATCATAGGCTCAGTGTGCTACACATTTCGTCCCTGATGAAACAGGAACTGGAGGAACTATACATGATGCCCTGCATAAATTGGCAGAGCTTAAGCACTATGTGGACAGTGCAACTCAGGGCTTCCAATCTTTTGACTTACTTTCTTGGCTCACCCTGGTGGCAACTTTTATTAAAGATTGGAACACCTATCTTGACTGTGCTGATCCTATTTTGTCTGTTCACAACATGATTCATCCCATGTCTTCGCAGCATGATGTTAAAGACATTTAACACTGCTCTGATCAGCTATCAGATGGTCAGGGTAACCTCTGACACAGATGACAATTACATATGGCTCCAGAAGAATGAAGATGACCTGAAAACAGGAACATATGATGATCTTCTGTAATTAATAAACATCTTAAATCATTTGCTTAACGGTTCTCACACTGAACATGTGAAAACAAATGATGTTCATGATGGAAAATGCATTTGGTTTCTTACTGTTTTTTTTATACATTATATTTCTTTTTCTAGCATGTGCTTGTATTATTTTTCTCAACGACATATAAGTATGTGTGTAATCCATTCTTTATTTTCTTTCTCTTATGTTTTGCATAGCTTTTATGTAACAATGATAAAAAGGAGGGAATTGTTAGGAAAATTCTGTTATCATTATTACATTAGTAGTTTTACTAAGTTTAAATTGTTACCATATGTTTCTAAGATAGAGCTAACCTTTCTATAACCTCAAACATGTTTGTTTGCAAATTGTTTTCTGAGGGAATCCGTTGGGGGTAAAGGTGTCTCTGGTTTAGATAAACATGCCCCACATTGAAGAGAGTCCCTCAGTCGTAAAACTGTCTGTATGTAGAATGATAGCTTCTCTCCTTCCTTTCCTTATCTGTAGAATAGCCCCTCGACATTCCTTTCTCTCTCTCTTGGTAATAAAAAGACTAGTTCTCATGCAGAGAGTCAGAACACATGGTAGACTCCTTGAAGAAGGGATCTGCTGTGTCTTCTCCTTCTGCAGAAGACTTGATCGAAAACTCGAACGTTGTCTGTGGTTCTTATATTTAAGTGAACAAAATACCCATCAGTTATCTTGAGGAATTTTATGAGAATTTGTGTGGAAATTTCTCCATCCTTGATAAAGCTGGCTGAGGAATTAAACACAAGGGCTTGATATCTATCGCCAATTCAACCATGGAGTGTCTCCTGAAAAGTCACCAACAATATAGCAGGAAGGTCCAGGAAGTCGGGAGAACTTTTAAAAGTTTGATCAATGACACGTCAGATAAAAAAAAAAGAGAGAATAGATGAAAAGTCACCAGAACAAGTGAGACATGTGAAGTTCTGGTCATCTCAAGATAAAAGCCATCAAGACTCATCCAGCATGGTCCACTGTGCCAAAGTGACAGGAAATTTCTTTGCTGTGTTGAAGCTAACAGCACCTGCATTGCTCATCTGCATTATTTCTGACACTGTGTCTCTGCTGCAATCAAGAAGCCTATTGTTTTTCTCCAGCCCTTACTGAGAAGATTATTCTTTGTGACTCCTAAAGAGATTTGCTTCCCTTACTCATTGGGGAGCTTCCTGTCAACACAACCAGGCGAGTAATTCCTCATTTCTCAACTATTATGCTGAGTTTGGGTACCGGCTGGAGTCCGAAACATTCCATCCAGACATCTAAATCTGTTAGCTGAACACTCTTTAGAGTGCGCTCCTCCTTCAAACATAACCCAGGCCAGGCGTAGGGACGACAGCCTGGAATCCTTTGGCAAAGAGAGATAGACAAACATTGGACTGCTGTCCTTACAGAGAGTCTGAGATCTGTAACTCCAGAGCTTCCATGGACACGAGGTTGGAATATTCTGTTTCTTGCAAGAAAGGAAAAATAACTTTAACCCTTCTGCTATTCTGTTACCGAAGCCCACCATCAGACAAACAGGGATACTTTTATAAAAGATGTCACAAATAATAAATAATCTTTTTCTCCTCACAATGACTTATTTTCAATCACAGATGAAAAGAGTAGGAGACGAATCACCATGAGCTACTAATTGCATCAAGTTATCACTTTGCTCCCAGTCAGCTAATATATACAGTAAGCTTTTGGTCTATGCTAATTGAAAAGAGAAATTGGTAAATAGACTGATTAATGGTAAAATAATCAGTCTATTATAAAATATATACAGATATATTTTGTATATTAATTAACAATATATTTCAATATAAATCCTACAGTAACCTTTCCACCTTAGACAAATAACTGTTAAAATCCAGAATTAAAATATCAACATCCCCCATAAACACTTCAGAACTGGAAGAGATATTTTATCAACAATTAGAAGGACATCGTAACGTCATATGTTAAAATTTAAAGGAAGAAAAAAATAAATAATATTTTCTGAATTTACTACAGTCCTAATATGGTTTACAACTGGACATTTCTACCTTCAAGATGTCTAACATCAGCTCAAATTCATTTTGCTACAATATCTGATCATTTTAGAATTGATGCGAAAACATTTTAAAGGTATTTGCAAGCTGGCCAAAAATTTTATTTTTTTCTGTTACACCATGGAGGATTCACTGAAGTACTGTGGCAGCAACAAACAGGAGTCTTTTAGTTTTCTAGGAACCTTTTTACTGAACAAAAGTCAAACATTCTTTTTCACTACCATCGTAATAGCAGTCCAAAGTTTTTGTCTATAAATGTTTGTTTGGCTCTGGCTTCAAACATTCGGAGGCTGAGAGAAATGATTAATGTTGCCAGACAAGAAATGCATTCTGGCAATTCAGGTCAGCCAAAGGGAATGGGTGACACAATGGTGGAAAATGATAATACCATTTCTTTAATTTCCTGTCAATTGCTTGAGATAATGCATGTTTTGTGTTGTTTGAGATGGAGCAAAGATTCTTTCTTTGGCCAAATGCACTCAGTCTTTTATTGAATGCAGCTTCCATCTTTGCACAATGAACTCTCCCAGGCTCCTGTCCAGCAGGCAGATTTTAATAAAAGCTTGAAGACGGCGAATAAATTCAGCTCAGATTTCAAAACATTCAGAGGCCTTTAAAAAGTAAAACTCACATGTTCAGCTTTGGCACGGCAGCGATCTAGAAGGGGTGAATTACTCTTTTAAGAATTCAGCCTTTTGAAAACTTTGTTATTCAACTTGTATGAAAAGAGAAGAAAATTCCTCCATCACAGACTGTTATACAAGAAAATTCTGTCCTCATGATACTATGGCACTCTTGTAACAAATAAACTTAAAATATCTTTTTGATATTTCATTCAAATATGCACCTGCATGAGTTAGAATTTAAGACACAAAAGACCAGAGCAATTCAAAAAGTTCTCTAACATAAAAATGATTCAAGCCACTCAGTTTAACATCTAAATTTACCATTTGTTCTCTACACCCGATTTCCTCTCTTCATTTGCTAATTCTTACATCTGTACCTCCATCTGGCCAGAAAAGAATGAATTAACCTGTGAGCGAATAATCGTTTGTAGCGAGAGTGAGTCGCTCAGCTCCGATGGAATTTACACAGATCCCACAGTAATTCTGAAATAATTTGAATCTGAATAACGCAGGGCAGAATAATCAACAAGTAATGAGAAATAAAATTGGTCATCTGTTCACATCTTTCACTATATCAGCTTCATCAACAGGCATGACTGCTCCCTTTCATTCCAAACAATCATCTTTAGAGGTCAGTCCCCCTTCTGTGCAGTTAATTTTGCCGAGAGGCATGAATGTTTCAGTCAGTACTGTATTGCTCATCACTCTGGAGACACAAAAGCCAAATAGCAGCCTATTCTGGTCTTCTTTTGCGGCATAAATGCAAATGTGATCTTGATTGGGCCTTTCTTTTTCATTTTGCTGAATTATCAGTTAAAAATCTATTTAGGAATAATCTGATTTCACTTACAATGATCATTTATGACTAATTTGAACCAGTCTGTTTTTCTGAGGAATGAAAATGTGCCAATTAAACCATGAGACAACAATAAATTTAGAAAATGAAGCAAACTACTGGAGTGCTTAACAAAGCCATTTAGAAGGTTTGGTTTTTTTTATGATCTTTTAGCTCCTAATAAATAGATTTTTCACTGCAAAATTGTTTTTCAGTAGCAACATTTTACCTTTGATCCTCCTCTGAGGTAGAAACAAACCAGTAACAACTATGAGCTGTAATGTTCCAAACACGGCATCGACATGGATGCTTAGAGGCACCAGATGATCTTAATCTGAGAAATTTGTTGATCAGCAAAATCTGATGTTGATAACAATTTGAGGATTCACAATATTTCTGTATTACAGTAACTAAGTATTTTTGGACAGCCTGCATGAGGACCACAACACAGACCACAACCAGATGGGTTCATGGTTTGTTATCTAGCAATGAAAGCCTAATAGTTGTTTGGGGTTCCTTTGCATGAATTACTGCACCAATGCAGCATGGCATGGAGGAGATATGCCTTCATATGCCTGCAGCTCTGCTGATGTGTTAAAGAAGCCCAGGTTGCTTTAATAGTGACCTTCATCTTAACTGCATTGTTGGCTCAGGTATCTCTCATCTTCCTCTTGACAAAACTCCATAGATTCTCCGGAGAGGATATTAGTCAATCAAGCACTGCAATATATGCTCATTAATGTATGCATTGGCACCTTTGGCAGTGTGGGCAGGTGCCAAGTCCTTCTAGAAATAAAACATTATTTCCATAAAGCTCGTCAGCAGTAGCATTTAAAATTTCCTGGTGGACAACTGTTCAAACTTTGGACTGTGCAGCAGCCACACAGGACTTTAAGGAACTTCAATTCAGTGCCCCAAAACTCTCCCTCCAAACTTTGGGACTTTGAGATTTCTACATGAACTGCAAAATATCCTTTCATGCGAAAAGAAGAGTTTTAACAAGTAAGCTGCAATCCAGTCTCTTTTTTCCTTTGCCCTGTATGAAAGGCACTTTTGACCTTTAGGAGTGTCTTGACATAAGGAATACCTCAGTTGTGGCAAAATGTTCTGAATCCTATCGTGAGCCATGGTTCTTCAAGCTCAGTCCATGCTTTGTAAAACTGCCCTAAACTCTGCAAACAGCTTTGCTTCCCAACAGCCTTAGGAATACCCTAAGGCTGTGGATATCCCTGTTACCTGTGCACCATATTTCTACAACACATTTTCCTTCCACTCAACTTCTCATTGTTATGCTGATAAACAGCCGGAAGCATATTTTTCTAGTGGCCTGCAAGATAGCTGTCAACTCAGCAGTGCTTTCCATGATTGTGTAGATTGCTTTTAAGGAAACATCTTTTTTCAAGTGGTGTATGAAATATTTCCAATGTTCAAAGTTTCTGAAACTGAATGTTGTGCTTTCGTAGCCGTAATCTTAAGAAAAATAAAAATTAAGTTTGACATTCGTCATTCGTGTATGTGTAACAGGGTTTTATTTTGGAAGCGTTGTGAATGTGAAGTTTGCCTAAATTTGTTTCTTTATTCTTTGAGTTTGTTTTGTGTGGTCAGAAAATTGTTTCTCCTGAAATTTATTGGTGTTTTAAGTTCTGCTACGCTGCGCTTGACACTTGGTGGTTACATAGAAACCGGTAACTGACAGCTCGTCCCCTTCTTCTGTTGCTGTCTTAATGTGGTATGTATTACAATCAGCTCTGTGTTTTCTTTACAAGTGTTATATTTTAACATATATTTTAGACAAATTTGATAAAATACAGTGTTTCACGAGTAACTTTGCTGTGTTTTGTATGTTTTTAACTGATATCATTATTGATGTTATCCATGTTAATTTTACAAATGTTAACTGCTGATAACTGCTCATTGGGAGCTATTGCTTAGTAGTTCATTTGGGTTTATTTATTTTATTTTATGTGTAGGAGCAGAAGCTGCTGGATTGAAGTTAACCACTGACTCGACTTCCTGTTTGTTAGAATAAATACAATGAATCTGAATGTGTCTGTCATTAAGTCAACCTATTGTACCTGAGACAAAACTATAACGGTTATAGGCATAATCAATTAAAATAGGTTTTTGAATTGAACTGAAATTTATATTTCAATGATATTCGAATTTACTGAGATGCAACTGTAGAAAGACTTTTAATTGTTCTTGAAGTTGCCTTTTCTTTATGCTAGGACAGGCATTTATTAAATGGTAAATAAACTATTCACATAAATAAAATGTGGAGAACTATTAATGCCAAATGAAAAAAGAAAATGAAAAAAAATAAGCATATTACAGCAGCAACTATTATCCAGGTGTTCAACTTTAATTGCATAAACAAGCTTGTCATTATTTTATCACATCTTCTGTTCATTAATCATTTATGTGGGGAGGAAAATAAAAGTAAACTTGGACTATTTTCTGAAGTGTTTTGGCAGTCATTAAGGTCAAATGTAAGGATAAATTAAAATCCAACAGTTTCGATCTGGATGTTTCCCTTGTCAGTCAGCAAATGTGTACCACAAACATATGCATGCCGTCTTTACTGTCATTCCACTTTCCATTAGTCACATTGTACATGACACTTAGAAATTAGTTTTTCCCTTCATGTGCTCTTTGTAACGGAACAGCTGAACATGGCTGGAAGTGCAGAACCTTACAATGAGCAACCGAGCTAAACGACTTTCTGCATCAAAGCAAACAGTAAAAAGAGACTCTGGAACAGCTACTGGGGGCAATAATAAGAAAAATGCTCTTGAGTAATCTCACTGATTCTTGCATAGGTTTTCATTTCACTGATTAAGTGCTGCTACTGCGTTAGGTTTGCAGGGAATGAAAGCACATTACGGTCTTTAATATGCTTGCATTTGTGCCCGGAGCACCAAGCCTCACTGATGTCTCAACACTGCCATCTTTTGATAACAGCCACTAAGTAAGCCTCTTCATGTTCAAACAGCTCACTGATCAGAGACATAGAGAAGCACTTCAGTGAATGTGCCAGTCATGAGTTAAATAAAGGACAACAAATATCATTTCACGGGCTTCCTGTACATACTAGCAAGGAAATATCTCTCAGCTGAATCCTTTCTGCTGGCGTCTGGCTTTATGGTCCGAACACTGCTGAACACAGATGAGAGTTTCTCCTGGAGGTGATGAGAAAGAATCCCGTCCCAGTATTTGCAGAGCAGAGAGCCTCGAGGCAGCAGAATCTTCTCAGCCAAGTCTATCAGAGACAAACACATGGTGATCAGCTTCTCGTGGTCCATGTCTCTGAAGCCGCTGGCGTTGGGCGCCATGTCGCTCAGGATGACATGAGCTTGGCCCTGGGGGAGCAGCTCCTGCAGCTTGCCGTGCGTGGCGGGGTCGGTGACATCGTGATTGGAGAGGAAGTGGGCCCCGTCCAGAGGTGGTATGTTGAGCAGGTCGATGCCGATAACTGTTCCACGTGGCGAGCCTCGATCTAAAACGACAGCCACCGGAACAGTTCATCTCCCTTCTACATGTCTTATCTGTTCACACAAACAACAGCCTGTGGCAAACTGAGTGATTAAAAACATAACACCAAAAACAAAAAGCAGAAGAAATAGTTGGCTCCCTTTGAATCTTTGATATCCCTTTATTTGTCTTTAATCTCTCTGATTCTTATACATTTTTTTTAAAAAAAATTAACTATTAACATAGAAATTCCACACTAATGTTTTTGCAAGTTATGCATATTTCAAATAACTAAAGTGACAAATTAACTTAAATTTCCCTTTTCCAAACCAAAGATTTACTGATTAATGAGATTTAAACTCATCTTTTAGACTTTAAGCATCCCTTATCTGTGCAATCCATCACAATCATTAACACATCTGCTTTTTTTTTTGGGACAAAGTTACATGTTTGATGGGTGATGATGTAGGACAAACTTATAATATCCATCTTCATTTACAGCAGCATCACTAGACACTAATAACCTCAATGTGACTAGGATAACTGAGGACACTGATTAATGTTCAGATTAATTATGGGTTCCAAAACAATGAAACACTCAGGCCTGCATAATAAATGTGACAGTTTACTATAAGAAAACGACCCTTTTTTTCTGGATCATGTGGCAGAACATTATTCTCAAGAGGACTTAATATTTATCCACTGACTAATATGTATTTATTGCTAAATCTTTTACGGTTACTAATGCATTGATCATGATTCTATGCATCAATACCAATTTCTGGTCTTTTTTGTTAGCTGGCCTGCTGATTTTAATTTTGAATTTTTCACATTTTTCTTTTGTTTTGTTTTTTTAAGGACAGTAACACAAAAGAGAAAGTTATTTGGAAACTACAGCAAACATTTTATGTAATCTTATTAAGCAAGTCCACCTTGAAAGCTCAAGATGCTAAAACTAGTCTCCAAAAGTCCAGAGACGTCTTGCACAATCTTGCTATAACGGTTAAGAAAATGCATGCCTGTGCAATTTGAAATGGATTGTCCAATTCTAAATTTCACAGACTCTCTGAAAAAAAAAAAAAAAAAAAACAGAAATGACATTTTTTGGAAAGATTAGTTTAAAATTTAATATGGAACAGAGGAGAGGTTCATCATAAATTTAACTACAATTTTCCAGAAAATAACCTAATTCCAACTGTGATCCATACAGTTGAAGGTGTCATGGCTTGGGGATGAAGCAAAAAACCAAGTTTAACTGTTGGTGTTTATCTGGCGTTTAATTGCAAACTTTTATCTTGGCAATGCATAAAAAAAAAGACAACATTTGTTGTGTTCTATGTTACAGTAGTACAGATTGGCATAAACAGGAATTATTTTTGTAGTGATAAGCTAAATTATCAGCAGTTATAAAGAAAAAACAGCTGAAAAACCTCCAAACTGCAATGCATGTAAAAAGCATGACAAAGCATTACATGATTGTAATAATATTTTTATTTTTATTCTGTACTGTAGCTCTTAGTTTTACCTTTAGTGCTCCCAGTCATGAATGCCAGTGTCTCTTCTAAGAGATAACCTAACTAATCAAATGAATCTAAGAATTAGTTTAATGATATGTGGAGATTTCGTTACATTTTAATGACCTTTAGGGATTTGATGTGGGAGTTGAACCCATGTGACTGAAACCTGCCATGTGTACCTGTCCCAGCAGAGTTGATCCTTTGCACGGCCACTTGGCTCCATGCTCCAGGTGCGGCACCGCAGTCCACCACGCTGTATCCGGGCTGTAAAAGCCCGAACTTGTCGTCTATTTCCAAGAGTTTGAAGGCGCTTCTGCACCGAAAGTTTTGAGCGTGTGAAGCTTTGACATACGGATCTTTCAGCTGCCGCAGCACCCAGCGCTGCTCTGTTGCAGTTTTCCCCTTCAGCTTCTTCATGACACTCAGCGAGCAGTGAAAACATCTCCTCTGAACAGAAAATATCCACATTTGGCTTATTCTACTATGTATATTCATGTTTCATCAACTGCGCTTGCGTGAAACAGAGTTCTCAACGTGTGCTACCTATTTGGGTCCCCTTTATTTTTGAAACAGAACGAGAAAACATTAGTTCCTATGTTTGAGCAAATTCATCCCATACATTAAATTTACGTTCATTTAAATTGTGTGAATTTATTATCAAAAACCTTAATGTACATGGTGAATATATGCATATTATGGATTGCATTCTCAAAAAAGGAACTTTTGATGACTAAATAAATAAACATCTTGCTTTTAAAAATAAACTCATATTGTTTGGTTGAAGTACCACTCGTTAGGATACCTGGCATTCACTGAATAAATGCCATTTCATCACAAAATAAATAACAAGTGTAAGGCTTCTATTGTACCTAAAAATTTGACATTAGACTTTGTAAATTGTCTGTAAAACAAAGTGTGCCACTGATAATTCATTTATTGGTGGCAAATGTGTCCTCATGATTTGTTTATAGATTAAATTTATTTTAACTTGTATTTTAGTTCTTATTGGTTCTGTTATTATTACAATCTATTAAAAATATCAAAACATGAAATAAGAGAGTGAATTTTGGGTGTTAGGACAACTGCTTAGCAAAATATGGCAGCACCAGTTTCTGAAATAAGAAAACGGTACAAAAAATAATTCTTCACTTTTCCAGTCGGACATGTTTCAAAGTAACACTTGCAACAGACCCTGCAACCAAAAGATGGGCCACATGCGTTGAATCTGACATTAGTCAGGCCGATCCTTTTGTTTACAAATCTTGTTATCATGTGACGACATCTGCATTCTCCACGCGGGAGTCTTTCGTGAGGTGGACTGTTTTATTGAATAAAAGGTACTTGTTTGATCTGACCTTGTTCTGCAATATTTAGTGACAACATTGGTTAGCACCCCATATTGCAGGAACTGTTGCTTATTGATCACTGTGTTTTTTTTCTGTTGCTCAGAAAATTCTTTTTTCCTCTCAGGTAAGATGTTGACCTCCAAACTGCTCACTCTGGTCCTGGTGGTCCAGCCAGGTAGAGTGCTGCTGGGCATGAAGAAGAGAGGCTTTGGTGCTGGCAAGTGGAACGGATTTGGGGGCAAAGTTCAACCTGGAGAAACCATCGAGGAAGCAGCTAGAAGGTATTATTAGAAGAATATTTATTTAATTTAAGGTTAATGTTGTGATTAGTGTTAAAGCGTAACGTAAGTATAGGATGTAATCTAAATTATTGCATGTATTAAATTAATAAGCAGACAGCTGTTCAATATTTGTCCAAAAGTATTCTTATTACACGTGTAACAGAGTTAACAGAAAAGTCCAAGTCGATCCAGTCAGATTCAGACAATTCAGTAAAAAAAAAAAAAATGTCCATCTTGAAAAATCAGCAACTTGCTTCAATTTTTGATGAAGCGCAAAGCCTCAGAACCAGGCTCAGGGTGGATGGCAATCTACAGCTCCCTGATGGGATTGAGTAAAATGGACAGAGACTTTAAAAATTTAAAAGAAGAGGCATAATTTTGGTGTGCTTGCAAAACACAACTCTGTTTTACATTTTTGGGATCACACATTCAGTATATTTACATTTAAAAACAAAGGCAGTGGGAGTAGGCTGTTGAGAGTAACAGAAAAAAGAATTGCGGATGTTTTGCTAGGATATATAAAAAGAATAAACGTTTTAGTCGGGACAATATGTTATTATTCAAGTAGTGAAGGAGCACAGCCCTGAAGGCATTTAGGCCCACTCCAAAACTGTCTCCAAACAAACAGAGAAAACTGCTTTGTGTGCAGGGGTGTTTAATAGTTTCATTATTCATAATATGCAAATATATTTCACTTCTGTGTTGTTGAGCATCTGTTGTCAGTGCTTTTGAAATGGAAAATGTAAGTCTCCCTGTCGCATTTATATAAGTTTTTGTTTGGGCCACAGTTGGCTCCCAAAGCTTCACAAAGTTAAATTTGAGAACCGCCTCTGGAATCAAGCTGTGCACATTCAAGAAATAGTGGCAGTAGTTGTCATCAAAGAGAAGTAGCATATTTTAAAACACATTGGATGCAATTTATCAAAATGGCCCCAGTAAAATAACAAAATTGTATGCTTGACTTTTAATTTGACAGAATAGGGTATATTTAGCATTTAAAATAGAATGAATTTTTAGATGGCTGTCACTAAGCTCCCATTTCTCAAAAATAGAGATGTTGTACTTGACACGAAATGTGTACTATATATATGAATAATTGTTGTTCATTTACACAAAGCATTTAAAACCTGACCTTGAAATCAGGTTTCAAGGTCAGGTTACGTATCCTGTAAATGCGTACAGGATACGTCATACTCTTTAAACTCTAAAGTGCTTCACTGAACAGATTGACAAAGAAAAATATCCACAAAAGAACATCTTCTCATTCATCATTACAGTACAATAAAGCCATACACTCAACCTATATTGCACACCACTAGAGAAGAACTATCTAATCCAGGAGCAATGGCTTTGTGGATCAAACTAATTTTTTATCCATAACGATGAGTGGCAGCTAAATTAAACCTATCATCAAAGCCAATGCCATTGCAATACAATGCAGGTCCACTCTACAGTTTTGAATACTAGGATATGTCTGTGGGAAATCTGGGATGCAGGCATTCAAGACATGAGACAGTGTGGGGTGTTATTTTGAAATGAGTCGCGTCATTTTGGCCTGTTCAGCTTTGCACAATATAGCGCTGGACAGGTGACCTTAACTTGATGCACTGCAGCTATATTGACTGCTCTGAGTCTGATAGCTGTCAAAGCAATGTCTACCAAGTCTAAAATATCATTCATAAATAACATAAGAACATTTCATAATTGTTTTGATTGTTAGCTTCTTCAACCAGTGGAAATCTGGGCATCCAGATAAAGAGATATATAAAATAATAGTGGAGTTTCTGAATTTCTTGATCAGTCTTTTAGATTTCATGCAAAGCTTTCGCTTGTATTCCTGTGTTCTACAAAAACTTTTGGCTGTTTTAGTCTCCATATTAAAGTGCACTTGCACAAAGACAACCAATGATTTTTTATTCTTCCCTTTAGGGAACTTCAGGAAGAAAGTGGCCTTACAACGGACGTTCTGGACAAAATTGGAAATATCAAATTTGAATTTGTTGGAGAAACAGAGATGCTTGACGTCCACGTCTTCAGAGCTGACACATATAAAGGTGAACCAACAGAATCAGAGGGTAAGACGTTCTCTTAAGAAACCAAAGTAGATTCCTTTAAAAATGTAGAAGTTCATAAAAAACTGGGGGAATAACCTTTTTGAACACCATTCCAAGTAATAGATGTAAGAAAAAGCAAATGTTACCATTTTGGTTTCAGTTCCTTTTAAACTTGACTTCCTTTTAATGTTATTACAAACTCAGTCTCAGTCACAATTTCTACAGTTTGTAAGGTTGAGAGGCATACTGAGGTCTGGATTTGAGTCTTTTATGACCCTTCAAAGTTTAAAGTAGACACAGAAAGTCAGTGAAGATTCAAGTAGGCATTCCAAGCTTACTAATGTTACGAAGGCACAATCCAGGTTCATCCCTTGATGGGTTAACTACCTGTCTTTTGCTTGTATGATTCATAGGGGAAATAAGTGTGTTAATATATTAAGAATATATATTAAGACTAATCTGAAAACTAGTTTAAAAACCAAACATTTTGAGAAAATACAAAAAACTAAACGCAAACAAGTCATATAGCACATCATATTTTCAAAAACCTAAAAAAAAAAACATACAATCTATGATACCACACTCTTTACGGTTCCCTACAAGAACAGTGATTGAATTAAAGATGTTCACCACAGGGGGGAAAAAATAGGTTTAGGTGTTATTTTAGAAGGAAGACTTAAAATGTGTCACAAGAGCAAAGAGGGAATTGTAGCAAGATTAAATACTTGGCAGTCCTGTTTGCTTTGTAAGAAATAAGTCAAGGTCAACTATGTGGAGACCAAACATGCAAAGATACAGAAAAGCATAACTCCTGATGTAGTCTAATTAAAAAAGAAGTGCATGATTTATTTTATTTTAGAAAAAGCAAATGGGTATTGAAAGCTATTTGAGGATTTAAATAATTCACAGGCATTTGTTTTCATAATAAAATAACTTTATTATCAAGTTATTTTGATAATAAAGTTATCAAATTTAAGTCAACTATGGTACATCCCGTCTTTCAACATCTTGAAGAGCCATCTTAAGCAACTTAAATAAATTTCCTCATGATTGTTGTGGAAGCATTCTTGCCCACCTAACTGTATATGGTATTGCAGCGCTTTATTATGTTTGAGCATTGCTCCTACTACAGCATTTCAATCTGGTTGAGGTCAGGACATTAGATGGGTCATTGCAACACCTTGAGTCTTTTCTTTTTTCACCCACTCTGTTGTAGATTTGCTGTTTGGGATCATTGACCAGTTGCATGGTCCAATTTAGAAAAAGCTTGATCTGTCAGATAGCCACAAATTTGACTCTAGAATACTTAAGTGTAAAAATTACATTATGGTCTTCTCAGTGACTGCAAGACACCACCATACTTTACAGTTGTATGAGGTGTTTATTTATTAATTTTTAATCTTTTGCTTGAGTTTTGTTCATCCATCTGTACATTGATCATCATGTATCTGAAGAACACATTTGAGTTGTTCAGTATGATGAATTTTTCCATGTATTGTGTTTTATAGAAATGAGGCCTCAGTGGTTTGACTGTGACAAAATCCCTTTCAGTCAGATGTGGGCCGATGATGTCTTGTGGTTCCCTTTAATGCTACAGAAGAAGAAATTTGTGGGATACTTCAACTTCCAGGGTGAGGATGTGATTCTCAGTCACAAACTGGAGGAGGTTCAGGAGCTTTGATGTCAAACCTTGTAGTGTTTTATGTCTAGGACTATGAGGAAAAAATTAGGTTACTTAAGGTAACTGTTGGTGTCCACTGTTCATTTAGTGAGAGGAATGAGATGATCACTTGGATAGGAAGAGGAAGCGTTTACTGTACACACTTTTCAACTGTAACAAGTGGAATTAAAAATGTTTTCTGTAACTCGTCTCATTGGATTTTTCTTGAGAAATATCAGCATATTAATCAAAGCAGCAGCAGCAGCATGTTGAAAGCAAGTTTATTTCTGAACTAACAAAATTCAGCAAAATGTATTCAGTACAATATATATTTTGCTTTTAATACAAAATATAGAATTATAGGTCCACTGAGTTTAATATTGTTGATTGTTAAACTTAGTACTTAACAAAACAAATGTGTGTATGTATACAATATATTCGCAGTCCTGGCAAATATAGGTTTAAAATAACTTACATTCAACCATATGTTTGACTTTGAATGGCAAGGAGGTCATTTTGAGGTCCATCCACATATTTAAGTCAGTCACTCCAGAATGTTAACATTACATCCAGTCAACAGAAACATGTTTGAAAAAGTAAGAACTTTAAACCTAAATCTACTAGGATTTCATAATTGTGCATCCTATTATTATTGGTGCATTTCTAGTGTATGAATCTCATTGTTACACCCAGATTCATTAATTGTGATCATCAATTCTCCTTTCAATTTGTTTATGAAAATATAAATTGTTTTGATATATATAATCTTATAATATAGGACCTGCAAAAGAAAGCTGAGTTCAAAATTTAATCAAATACAGTGACAAAGACCCATTACAGTAGTCCAAAATTAAAGGGGTGTTGTGAATTAATTAGAATAAGCCTACTTTCCTGTTTCAATATGTTGAACTGAATTTTCTAAGAAAATTTGCAAATTTTACTTGTAAAACTGCTTTTAGAGTGCCTGCAACCTTAGCTGTTTCCAGATATACAATGACTAATTTTCAGTTAAGGATTTGCAAAGTATCTTTTGGTTTACTTGGAGTGTCCTTTATTTACCTGAAGAAGTTGTTTAAAATGTGTTCTTGTTTCTAGTCACATTTTTTCATCTCCAAACATAAAAAAACAAACAAAAAAAACCAGAATTGTCAATACAAACAACACAGGTAAGTAGCATTTGTACAGCAATAAATCTATTCATACAAATGAATGCAATTGATAGATTAAAAAAAAAAAAAACATCCAGAAAGACTGAAATCTCAGTGTCAGCATCTTAGTGTCCAACTTCTGAAAAGCTGTAAACAGATCATTTTGTATCAGAATGAGTGAGTGTTAACCATTTTAGATCCCTTTTATAATGACACCTTGTTACTGTGCTTATATCTGTAAAAGTTGATTCTGAAATAAAACACATCACAGAACACAAATTTACAAGTAGTTAATCACAGTAAACAGTAGAAACCATCTTACTGAATGGAAATAGGAACGGTTGTGCCAAAATCATTTTCAGGCGTTAGCTCACAGAGCTTTTTATTTTACAGTTGGTGATCTTCATCTGTAGGAGTGTTTATCTTCTGCTTTGCATGCGTTTTCAGATTGGAGGCTTCAGTCCATTATTACTGCCAAAGAGACACCCAAGCTTAGGTTGGAGTTCATTCCACACATCACCCATCTGATAAGGAAAAAGGACAAAAAGTTTGTCTTTATGTAAAATTAGTATTTTTACAGTTCCATAACGAAATGCTGAAAAACTTCAGGTCCGAAAAAAACCTAATCCAAAAATTCAACCGGACTTAAATATAACAAAAAGACAGATATATCTGTATATATAAATGAAATATATACCTTTTTTAAAAAACAGAAAGAGGACATGCTGTATGAGATATGCACTTTTTCATGGGAAATATACGGTAGCTCTAATCCAGTCCCACATCCTTCAGTATTAGCTCTTTTGTTAGACGTTAGGAGCCAATCTAAAACTATATTGGCCATTCCCACTGAAGAAGTGCTGAGTCGACATCAAGGAGAGCTGGAGGAAAACCCATTTCCATACAGCCTTACCTCTCTGTGTCCTTGGACCTGCGAGTTAACGAAAGCCCCAAGAATGTTGGCGGTGATTGGTAGGTAGGTAAAGATAAGCTGCGTCTCTTGATGAAGGCAGAACAGGGAGAAATAGTTGCGGAGCTCCATGGTCTGGATGGCACTTTCTTGCTATTAAAAGAATTATGCCAAAACAGAAAACTGATTAATGTCAAATGATAATGAAAAAGATGCAAACAAGAGAAAGCTATTATCTTTTTGTTAAAAAAAAAAAAGTTCTTTCATAAGACGTGTTCCCCAGACAATTAATCTTGGAATGCACAGTGTCTGGACCTTTACTTTGCTTGTGAATTGCTTGCCTTTTTTACTTTTATTTGACTAAATATATTACTTTTTGCAACTTTTTGCCTTGTTTAGAATTAAAGACTTAAACGTGTTTTATCTTTCATTTTGCTTTTTCATTTCCTGTAAAGCACTTTGAATCCCTTAATGTAATATTGGTGCTGTGTAAATAGCCTTTCTTTTCCCTAAAGTTTTTCATTACACAACAGTTGTTAAGAAAGAATATTCTTGATGTTCAATGTCATTTTGGCAGTAAGGTAGGATTGGTACTTCTAAAAATACTGAAATGTTCTCTTCTTAACATATTTCTTCAAGACAAAAATATGTTCATATTTGACAGGTGAAGCTTAGTAAAAAAGGCAAAAACAGAGCAAAAACCAGGAGTCCAACAAAACAGTATTTGTAATGTAGGAATGTTACGGCCTGCAGAAATCAAAAAGTCAGCTGACTCAACAGTTGTTCAGCAGGCAATCTTGTACAAAAAAAAAAGATATGGCACAAAGTTAATTAGTAAAGAAGCTGGCCATTTACAGAGTGCTCTGTTAATGAAAAGTTGAATGGAAGGGAAAAAATGGGTAGACAAGCAACAGGGATTATAGCAGCTGTGCCTGAATAGGATTCTGAAGTAAAACCCAGTCAAGAGTTTGGGTCATTTTGCAGGATTTGGACTGTGGGTGGAGTCAGTGTCTTAGGAGCCACTACACACAGATGTATCAGAGACATGAACAGTCATCTACCAGGACATTTTAAAGCATGTTTCCTTCTGCAGACAAGCTTTAGAGGCTGAGTCCATTTTTGAGTAGAACATTGCACCTCTCCACTCCACACAGTCAAAAGTATAAATACCTGTTTTAATAACAACAATTTTGATAGAAAACCATAGAATCTAACATCTGTTGGCCAAGATGTAATGTTTCTAAGAAACATAAGAAATGCTGAGGGCATGAGCCTCACAATTTAAAAAAAAAGAAAGCATTTCTATCACTATTGAAATAAATTAACGAAATAAAATGCTAAAGCATTTGATAAGTGAAGAAATGCCAAAATATAGGGAACAACAATTTTACATTTCCAAATCGCACATGTTTGTTTCCCCTAAAATGCTATTTATTAAGGGAAATGAACTGAAAAATGTGTTTAAATGGCAAACACAGACTAAGCACACTGGCTGCATTCAGAAGATTAAAAAAAAACACCTGGAAAATTAAAGTATAAAGTAAGTTAATTACCTTCTTAACATGGACTAAGCTTTGTACCAGTGTCTGAAAATGTGTTTTTAGTCTGCAAATGAGTCTGTGATTTACCACATTAAATTAAATGTGTTCAAAGAGTTTAAAGAGGAGACTCTATACTTTTTGAAGATTATACAGTCTGAGTGAGAGTGTTTTTGTGGATGAAAAGGGTCTTAGGAGTTAAAAGGCCCGAAGTCCACATCACAGCAAACTGCCCCAGCTCTGAATCCTGGCTTTGCTTCCTAACAACATCATTAAATGTATGACGAGTCACCTTTCACCATGACAGTGCTTTTACTACCATTTTAATAGCTTGTGTCACGACTGAGATGAAGCACCTTTTGCAAAGAAAGTTTTATAATTAGGCAAACAACATGAAACTGAAAGAACAATCACCTGAACGATTCGTGACTCCAGCTGCTCTACAGAAGCCTGCTCTTTGGACTGAACAGTGGCACTCATCATCTGCCTTTTCATCATGCTGTACTTGTGCAGCGCTTTTTGGTGCTCGTGAAGCACGCCCTTTTCATGACGCTCGCAGAGATCCTAGAGGGAAAAAAGAAAAACAGGCAGCAGCTCTTACTGATTGACTGAAAGTGGCAGGGTGATGCACTTCACCACAACATTATATAACAGATGAGTGACAGGAGACATTGGGACAAAAGTATGGATAACTTAAAGTACTTTGACAAACAAGACCTGCAATTTTGTAAATCCATCTAGTTGAAAGGCATTCCCACAAATAAAAGTTCTGTTCTTAAAAGGAGAAACTTAAAAAAATAATAATAATAACATACTGTGGGCTGTTAAAGATTTTAGGAGGAGATCATGGGAAATAATTTTCCAAACTCTTTTCACCTTTGTCATGACATTATCATGACAATGCAACTGACAAACATGTAGATATGTGTGGGAGTTGAGTAATAAAATAAAGTACAATAACCATGTTTGCGTAACTGTGCGCACCTTTGAACAAATACTTAGTTAAAAATTACGATTCAACTTCAGCAATCAGTCTTCTTGAGTTAACACTTGTATTTAAGCACAGTACAGCAGAACTTGAGATAAAGTTATCGTTTTGGGATTTTTGACATTTACGTCTTTTAGTAAAAGTCACAATTTACAGAGGCAGGAAAAGATGATTCGAGGTTGACTAATGTGTCAGTTATGTTACAAAGCATTCTGCGGAACTACATAAAAACAATTGGACATAAATGTGAGAAAATTAAACAACCGAGATATTCCAGAAACACTCCAAAATTAATTAAATTTAAAAAAGACTAGACTGAAGCTGGTTATTAAGTTCACAACAATGGCCAATTGTTGAACATGTAGAACCAACAAGTTCTGGTTGTGTTCTACATGTGACAATCCTCTGTATTCTCCATATTTCTGAACTAAGTTGTGCTCCAAGACATAAGACATCTTCTTCTACAGAAAATTTCCTTTGCCAACATCTTCTAAACCTTAAGACAGTGGTTCCCAAAGTGTGGGGCGTGCCCCCTAGGGGGGGGATGTGCCATTGCATGGGGGGGAGCAGTATGGATGAATGAAAAATATGAAAAACAGTCACACAAAAGTGTTTCACTGTAAAGATGGTTTGCAGTTTGTTTCGTTGCAACCTGAAGTGTGAAATAAACTTCAGTGGAGTTGGAAAACAAAATATGTGTATAGGTTTATGTCTGGTTGAACGATGTGTGTGCCCAGTTGATTTTTTTTTTTTTTTGGGGGGGTATTTTATTGTAATCCATAGGGGGGAACAGAAAATCTTTGAGAACCACTGGGGGAGGGAGGGATGGAACCTTTGGGAACCACTGCCTTAAGAAATAATGTGTTAAAGTTTAGTAAAACAAAAATATACATTTTTGAGCTGCAATTCCAAATTGAATGCACAAAAAAAAATATTGAGTGTATTACAAAATGAGCATCATATCCACAGTGGAAGCGCCAGGCAGTGGAGTAACTTGTCTTAAATACCAGTCAGTTTTTACCTCCATGGGTTTGCTACAAAAATAAAGATAAAGACACGTCTCATTTTACAGGATCAAAGGAAGTTCAAGTGTTCTCTCCAAACAATGAAACAGTGTTACGTTTTTCGAAGGAGCAAAGTGAGATTTAACTGTTGAGAGGCTTCACAATTTCAGCTTTCCTGCATTTCCAAATGGTAATATCAACAAGTTACTTCAGTGGTAATTGTCTGCGATGCTTTCAACATGCAAATATTTGTTACTGTAGAACAGTTTAGTTTTGGAGGGTAAATGGAAGATTGATACACCAATAATTTCTTTATTAACATCGCTGCTGATATCTTTCCCTCGTGCATTGTGGTAACCAACTCCTGAATGCCCTTACTTACGTCTACAATATCCTGGATTAAAAGAATTTTTCACAGTGTAGACATACCACATTCCTGTCTCAGCACAAAAGAAACCAAAGTCAAGCTTGCTCACTCTGTATGACTGCAGCAAATCTAGAAAGAAGTTCAGTTTTTCTACAACATCGTCCTGTTCCCGTCTGCCCTGGAGACATAAACAGAACAACATTTATCACCAAGTTTTAGTTTGGGAAAAACACAGCGGGTATGTACTCAAAGTTGTACCTGCTGAGCGGCTTTGTCGGATAAAACTGCAAACTCCTCAGACAGGCTTTTCAAAGACTGACGCAGAGTTCCCCAGCTGCTTTGGGAGGAGGCCAAGGAAGGAAGAGCCGACGCATCTGAGCCCAAAGCACTGGTGAAAACATTAATATAAGAAAAGAATAAAATATTGCAGGATCCAGGCTACTCAGGATTTAATCCTTCTGCAAAAGCCATAAATCCTAGAGGATGATTAACTGTATATCCTTCATAATAAAAAATACCTAAGCTCTCGACCAAACTGGACCAGATCAGTTGAATTCTCCATTGAGCGCTCAGCCATTTTTTCAGCTCTGTCACGCAGTCTCTGGAAGCTGTTGTGGACATTTTTAATCAGCTCTCTGCTTGTTGAGAACTGAGCCTGGATGTCTGCTGGGAGATATTCCTGCAAAACAGGTCCAACAAAATCTCCTCTTTTATGTTTACAGTTTTTAAATGAAAGTAAAAGCAGTAGGAAAAAGTACGCCTGAAGTCACCATATCCATGACGAACCTTAGCTTGGGTTGCAATTCTGTTGGTCATAAACTCATCACCCGTTTTCTTGCAAGTGTCACGCAGCTTGGTCTGGACATCCTGTTTGCGAAGCAGGGTGACGAGTGGGTGAGTGGAAAAGGACAAAGTGTGAATCAAACAGGATGTGCTTTGCTCCCATGCGTCGTGAAGATAGTGCTTATTGTGCAAGAAAATGCTTGAAAACATACAGAGCCGCTGTAGGTGAGAAAGGTCTTGACCAGCTCATCCTCGGAGAAGAGGGGGTGACGAGCCACCAAGTTAATAAATCTGATTAGAGCTCGTCTTCTCCCTTCAATGAACTCACGCTCGGACATAGAAGTTAGGACTGTGAATAAAAGAAAAAAAAATATCTGAAGTTTTACTGTAGAAGTGTGCAAAGGCAACATAATGAACAGTTTAACTCAAGAGTCAAGTGCTCATAATCCCATAAGGCTGATCTAAATGCAGAACATATAGTGTTGGCTAGAAAATGGTCAGTTAAGACCAAAACTCAGGCTTACAGTTCTTCTTTGTCATGGCCTCACACAAAGAAGAGTTGCTAGAGATACCATGATCCCTGACCTTTTAAGTCTTAAAAATCAGATAAAAATGGTTTAGTGTAGATAAGAACCAACAAAAAATTCCCAGAGAAGTAGCTGGGGCAGTAATCAGGGAGCATACAATGAGCCATATCAACACTGAGGGAAATTACAGAACCTGTCTTCTAAAGCAACATCACAGCTGGAACTAGCATAGAGCCAAACATTCGCTTAAGAATTAATCTCAAGAGATTATTAAACCCACTGTAGTTAAATCATCATCATAGTGTTTAACTGAGAAATGATGCCTCTTATCAGTATTTTAGGAGCACTTGTTGTGCACATGAAAAGAGGGGGCAGGGCGAATAAGTGATAACAGAAGTATACATTTGGATTAATCTGTTACTAATCCCTTCCCTTCCTCCTATTAGATATGAAATGTGCTCTTTACAGACAGACTGATAGGACATAAGGTAACACAAACAACCTTAAATAAGTACACAGCACAACCATATAACATTTGTGTTGATTTGTTCATTTTAAATGAACAGAAATATTTAACAAGTTTCACATATCTGAATAACAAAGCTCCATGTGTCAGAATCAAAACAGGAACAGAGATAAAGCTATCAGAATGATACATTCAAAGAATCTATTTTTCTAAAACCATGGCTAAACACCATGAATCCTTTTTGAATAACTCACATAACTATCTCTAAAGCTTTAAGTCTTCACAAAGTGAAAGAAGCTAACTTTATGCATCACTGGTTTATGGCTCTGTCAGACAAAAACTTTGAAGAACCAAATGACTAGAAAAAAAATCCTTACAAGATTTTGTCTATTAAAAGACTTTTAAAAGCTGGAATTTCAAACTCAATTATCTCAAAACAAATCAAAACTTTATGAAATTCTGATGCAGAACACAAATATGGTAAACAAAACAAAACACACAGAGACCCAACAGTGCAGTTCGCACAGAAACCCACCTCCCTTCAGCATTCTTTTGGGCGGCAGTGCCGGAACCACTCTGTAGGCAAATTTCTGCAGCAAAACTTCGTGGAAGACGTCGAAATCACTGTACCGCCTGTATACTGACATTTTATAACGCTAAAAAGTAAAAACAATGAAACTGAATTACAAAATAGGTATGAGCACAATTGATTTTGTCTCTTCTGATGTGGATTTGTGCAAACTACTTGATAAAAAGTGGAGTATTTTCAAAATGATACAGTGGCATGTTGCAGATTTTAATTTCCTTGCCTGGCTGGTGACCTGGTATTCCACATGCTTGAGGAACAGACCCTTCTTCTCCGGAATCAGCTCCACCTGGATTGTGTCTTTGGTGAGAAGCTGTTCAAATGTCTGTGAAATGGTAAGCACGTCGTCCTGAGCCGGCTGCATCCTCAGAGCGCTCAGTTCCCTCGGCTCTCCGAGTTGGGGTTTTGGCAACTCTGTAAATCACACATTTCAGAGCTAACATTTGTTCTCCGTGATTGAATCAATACTTTAGGAGTGACCAGAATTTCAAAACTGTTCAGGATGCCATTTTTTCCTAAGCAACCTTTTTTTTCTACCCAGTTCGTCTCTATAACAGTGCTCTTGACAGTAATCCATGTGACCTTTTATGATTCCTTCCAAGACATTCCAAGACAGCTGTGCATAAAATTTAATTTACTGAGGCAAACTCAAAGAGAGTTCTGGTGCAGAACAGGAAGTGGCATGAAGCAAGTTGCCATACTGCCCACACCTGAAAAAACAAAACTGGACTCAACACTAAAGCCTGCAGATGGATCCAAGTCAAGTCTGCATAATAGTTACCTTTAGGAAAACCATAAAATATCCCTCTATCATCATCCCACAGAGAGGGAGGGAAAACACAACACTTAAAAATACAGCAAACTGCAAAATTATATTCTTTGAACGTCTCCATATTTAGTCTGTTATGCAAAAGCATTTACTTTCAGAAGACACTGGATTTGTACATCGAGTACATCTGTGCATTGTTTAACCAATGTCTAAATGTAGCTGTTCTGGGAAGGCCTTTAAATTCATTGAAAATATATTTGACAATACTTGAAAATGTATGTTTGCAGATACTCTCCACCCAGCCTGGGCTACTTGTAAAGAAGAATGTGCAAACATTTCTGTGCAAGATATTTTCATCCACTTTTCAATAAACATGTCTTGTTGTTCAATCATATAAAGTACATCAAAGATCCAGGTTGTAAAGTACAAAAGTTAGAGATATAATTACTTTCGTAATCCACTGTAACCATAGACTCCCAGCACATGTTGCAGTTTTGTCCCATATAAGAAGAAATAATGGAGGATAATAAATGTGCATCAAAAAGGCTTTTCTAAAATATTCTCAAACACACATCACTTGCTAACTGAGGTAAAGTTGCTACTGAATTTATGCTACTGGCAAAAGTGTCAAGAAAAAATTCCATGAGAGCTAATAAAAGTGACATTTGCACCTTGCACATGAACAATTGCTGCATTTCTGAGGCCATCTTTGTACACCAAGCTACTCATTAAGCAGAAACCTTTACTATTCTGCTGTCACTGCAACACAGTCACTTACCATGTATGAAGAGTTTGGGACTTGGTTTTTTCCCTTGCTGGGCTAGAGCAATTAAAGCTAGCGCTTTATAGAGGGTGAGCTTAGTAAGGAATCCATCTGTACAGTCAATATGCTCAGCAATCTGAAAAAAAAAAAAAAAAAAACAACAGGTGGACAGAGACAATATGAAAGAGAAGGTCAACATTTTTCAGTCTGAGATCCAACTTTGACTGTCGTTTGCATTCCTGTGTGCACAAAGCTCTCACAAGACACAAAGCGAATGATATGCTACAAAAGGTCAGAAAAAGGGGAATGACGCCTTCAGGGAATTCACCTAGCTACATCTCTATTAAATATTTTATCTTTAATTTCCAACAAAAGATACTTAAGCTTTCTGCCTTCTCAGCATCTTGAGGAACTCCTCACCTGGCTGAGAGTTGCCTTGGAGAGACCAGTCCTTTCCAGGAGGCGCTTAAAAACTTCAGCCTGCACTCTCTCGTCTGTCCTGCAGCGGATGGCCTCATACACTTCTCTGTAATAGGCAGGAACTGAACCTAAAAGGGGAACAACACCTACATCGCATCACATGCTCATCAAAATTAGAAATATTTCATTAACTACACAACACCCAAGAGGTTACTTTGCATAAATGACATCAATAAAAGAAAAAAATTCAGTTTGAAAAGGATAGTGACACATCATGTGACTTTGTCTTTTCTTTTCTGCGAAGACAACTTTTATTTGCTCCATTATAAAATGACGAGGATGGACTTAAATTGAGAGAATTAATAATTTGCAAATATTTAACGAGATTAAAAAAAGAAGAATGCGTGATATGACATTTTAAGTAAATCCTTCAAGACACACCTGACAGGATTTCAGGAAGAAGGGAAAAAAACAACGACTTGTCCTGATCTTTCTGGTCATGGCTCAAGAAAGGAGCAACAATAGTTTGGGGGGAATAATTGAGAACATGAATGAGAGCTTTTGAGATGGGGCAACTTGTTTCCGATCGATCACTGAAAACTTCTCATGAGGTGAGTTCAAATCGCGATCTCAGCGTGTAGTAAAATCCTCGCGTTTTGACGCGCGAATTTCCCAAATACACCGAGAAAAGCCAGATAAAATCACATGGAAATCACTGACTCAAGAGAGGGTGAAAAAGATTTCACACGTTACCTTCATTGATCTCTCCTGCCATAGCTCGGGCTGTCATGTGAGCACAAGAGCACCTCCATGTGATTTCCTGCAAAGAAGGAAAAACAAGTCATTTGCGTCTTAAAGTTGTAGTGAACCCTGGGTGAAGTCCAAGTCCTGATGAAGTGAAGCCAGTTGCCACCTACACGCTCTGGAAGCTGGCGACGCCACGGCAGCTACACCACTGAGGGGATTTTTAAAGGTTTTGGGGGCGTGAATATGAGAGTCTATGTCTCGGTTTCATTAAACATTACCTAATTGCATTATGTAGTCTATATTCTACCAAAAATATAAACTATGAGTGGTTTTACATATAACTTATTACTTCCTGGTCTCACCAGCGCAGGTTTATTTGATTTAATCTCTGTTCCTCAATCTCCAAAAACATGCCTGCATAACAAATGTTGCATTCACGTACACCTCGTATATATATATAAATATTTTAGATGTGACAGCTTTTAAGACAGAGTTCATTGCAAATCATCCCTTTATGTGACCTTTACCAAGAATAACTGATAGTTTAATTAATTAGTGTCGGTCAGTTCTCTTAATGCAAACATCAGGTGTATTCTGAATATTTTATCACGAATAAAGCTTTCTGATGTCTCACCCTTTTTTTGTATGGACTCCGTGAGGAAAAAGCAAGTAAAAAACAAACAAAAAAAAAACTTATATAAATGTATTTAATGCCATTTTGAGTAGTGGGAGAAAGACGTGATCAACAGTGTCCAGTTTGTTGCACTGCCACAGAGATGCTAGATATACTAACTATGTCCTTTTACTTAAAAAGTAAAGTTTTAACGCTGAAAAATTTAGAAACTTTAGTAACAGTCAGTAAACCTGCTGTGTGATTAGTGAAGGGTTCTGTTGGGAACATATAAAACAATGTGTTGATTATTGATTATATTCTGGATTTAACAGAGAACAAATGAAGTGAATAAAAATTGCAACAATATTTTTATTGTTACTCCTTTTAAGTCTCATGAAATCTCTTGCTGCAAATTACATAAGAAAAAGGTTTATTGATTTTCATTGGGTTTCCTGATAATAATAATAATAATAATAATAATAATAATAATAATAATAATAATAATAATAATAATAATAATAAATGTTTAAAGCAACCAATGCATGGAGTTCACCTGTATCACTCTTTGACAGTGTACTTTTAGTTTTGGCAACATTGCACAGGTGAAAAACAGATGTCAAAAACCGCAGCTAATTTAACTAGCATTTCCTGGTGAAATAAACATTAGGTGTGTTCATTTGTAGTTCTGAAAGTAAATTTTGTGCAATGCAGGACAAATGACTGAATGGAAAAGTCATACAGGCGTTTGTCCTCAGGAGATCCTTGTAGTGTAAAAACTGATTGTATTTGTCAGGTTTCAATGGTATCAACCACAATATGTTCTTTAGCCGAGGCATGCAATTGGAATTTCTGGAGAAATTTAGAGTATTCCAGGAGCATATCAGTTTTGTTTAACAACTGCTCAACTAAGGTAAATATATATTTTTTTGTATTTGCATGGATGATGAAACAGTGATTTAGACATGATGCCATTGGTTTACCATTCAAGTCAAAAGAAGTTGACTGTAAATGTTACGTTTGAAGGAAATGGCCAACTGAAATATAGCATTTATAAAAATTTATTATTTTAAATTAATTAAACGTTGATATTTTTCTCTCCTTCTACAATTAAAGAAAAGAAATGACAGTATATTTGCAGTCTACCTTCGTCGCTATAGCAACCATTTTATACACGCTACATCTGTAATCAAAATTTCCTGAAATTTTAAGCAGTAATGGCATTTCCGACATTCCATGAATCTCACGTTTCTTGAATGCCAGCTCGCCAGTAGATGTCGCTGCAAGATCCCCTTTCACACCGATGATGATGTGGTTTTGTTGAGTTCTGGCCGGGGTTGGGTTGAACTGCCAGCTGGAGGACTGTCGTGAACAGTCGCAGCGTTGGCTCCAGCCTCCTGCGCTCAATTCCTAGCTGGATGGAGAAGTCGGTCTGAATGAACAGTGAGAGGCATCTGCGCTGGAATAAGTGTGGAAAAGATTAATTAAGAGACCGGAGAACCGACAAATCTGGACGAAAAGAAGTGCCGACCAGAATGCCAACTGGAACAAAAGAGACTACTTCTTCTTCTTGTGTTCCGTCTATCGGTGAACAGAACTAACTAGCAGCTAAAAGCTAGCTAACCTACATTGCTGTCTTAACTAGCTCTGAAGACTCGGTTGCTTTTGTTTTTTCAATAAAGGCATATTTAAGTGAGCTTTAGCTCTTTGGAGTTTGCTGTTACATTACAACAGGGTGCTATAGTTAATAGTTAAGTGTTAGCAACAGTTAAATAGGTAGACTGAGGAGGTTAATAGTTGGCTAGTTACCAATTTTAGTTAGCTCTTCGTGCTGGCGATTGTTCAGCTGTTTCATACCTCACCAATGAAGTTATTTTAGGGTGCTTTTTTTTCCTCAACAGCCACAACGATCTTTAACACTTTTATGCCACACATTAACTGTTTTTGCGTTTCGTTTCTATCTTGGACTCAAACTGGATGAAGTGGATTATTTTTCTTGTTTACTCCTGAAAGCATCCTTTTTTTTTTTTTTTTTGCTTTTGACTTAATCTCTTTGCCTCTTCATCGCCATGGCAGCTGTGGTCAGCTACTCGCCACCTTGGTGGGTGAACCTGCTGCACAGACTTCCCCACTTCAACTTAAAGTTTCAGCAAACGAGCAGTGATTTCCAACCAGAAGACTGGACATATCAGCAGGTAAAATCCCTCGTCACACGCTCGCCTCATTTAATTGGGAACAGTAGGATTAGGGCTTATTTGGTGTACAGTTCACGGATCGTGTTTGCAACCTGGAATTAAAGATTAATGGTTTATTGTGACAGGTTTACACCAGTTTGTTCTGTTTACCCTGTGATCCATGTTACCATCTGTGTGAACCTGTTCTATCCAGGCTTTGACCTTTTCCAGACACAAGCCAGCTGGCTCTGTTTGGTGTGTATTCAAAACCATCCTGAAAGTACCTAAGAAACCACTTGCGTGATAGTATGTTTTAATCACATCTTTTACAGCACACATGAATATTTAAAAATATGGAGTCGCTCTGTAAATACAGCAAACAAAGAAGAGGGACAACCGGTCAGATTAAGGCGTTTTTAACCAATGGGAAAGGTCAAAGTGGAGTCTACACAGCTTGGTAATCAGCTAAGCCTGGGGGAGGGGAAAGGAGAGCTGGATTTGTTCACAAGTTCAGAAGAAATTATGCTTAGTTTTGAAAATCAGTAAGCAGAAGTTCGGTGTTGCTCAAATTCCTTGGAATTTAAATTATTCCCAGCAAGTCCTGAAGCTTCTGTTTGACTCATTATGGTGTTAATTACCATGCATTTTTTTTTAAATGTTCTGGATTGGTGACACATCCAGCTCAGCAGATTTTTGCCCCCAATGAGAAAATACTTTAATGCCTTTTAAATGGGAAACTTTATCCAGTTTTTTGTTTTGTTTTTAAAAAGGCAATAAAAAAGCTTTAGTAAAATATGTTTGAGCAAAACAACACTTAAAAACATAATCTTAGATTAGAGTCAGGATGATTACAGAAAGGTATTTTACGTCACATCTAGACTGCAGACTGTATTTGTGGGTTTTCTGGGAGCTGAGGTCACAAGATTCAGAGTTTCCTCTTTAATAGGAAGAAATGATTCACAAAATGGAGAAGCGACTCATGGTTCCAGAGAAACAGGAAGATAGTTCCCGGACACGCGTTGGTGGTTTTATGGAGATGTGCTCGATCTTGTACAGGTATGCGGGCTGGAAACGAAAGTTAATCTTAAGGCGTGAAACGGTTTGTTTTCTTGTTTGGTCCTCCTTCACTTCATGTGGGCGTCTGGTGTTTGCTGCCAGCTCTGTTTATTTCCTTCAGGATTTAGTGAAAATGGTCAAGATGATCCACTTCTTCTGCCCTGTTCTGTGGCAGGTTATTGGATAGATGATGGATGACTTTGCTATGTGGTATGAACACCATGGCTGATTTTTGTGGAGTATTTAAATGCACATGTAGTTTAGCTGATAAAATATGTGATTTATCTCCCATCACAGTTTTATCATGGCAAACGTCACTCTGCCAGTGGCTCATCGCATAAACCGTTATTGTTAACCTTCTGTGATGACATCCTGCTAATTACTGTTAACGCATCTCTCCCCCGCAGACTTAAGAAGATTTTCAACTTGTCCAGATGGCCGAACTGTCATTATTGCTTACGATGCAAACACTTCTTAATGATGCAACCTTGACTTACTGCTGTGTTGCAGTGTGTCAGAGATGTGCCCAAATTACAGTGCGTTTGCTTAGTCGTTTTCTGCTCCTCACTGAGCTCCGCAGAGCAGCATGCAAGTGCCAAGAAGTCATCCGGCTGCATCTGATCAGCCAGTCTGTCACAATCGTGTGTCACAGTAGATAAAAGGAGAAGAGTCACTGCTCTTTAAAGGTTAGCTCAGCTTGATTTTTAAGAACAGAATGAGTTCTCGTATTGAAATCAGCACTCTTATGTGTTAGTCACAACGAGTCATTGAAGGGATAAAAATGGAGCAAGCAGGAGAACGCAAGGTTTTGGAAATCTGCCACAGATGTGTGTCCTCAGGAGTCTGCAGCAAACACAGAAACCTTCTGCCTGACCTACATACTGTATAAAGTGTTGCTTTTGGCTGAGAGGTCTAACTATCACTGTACATCACTTCACTGTAAGCATGGAAATACTGTCATTACAGTCTCATGAGTACCAGAGTTATTATTCAAGAAGATCTTTTTTATGTTTTGTATCTTGCAATCCTGTTCTTTTTACATATTTTCCCTCTAGCTGTTTTTTTTGTTTTTCAGGGTATCGCATTTAACATCTGCAATGTTAAATGTGATACCCTCAATAAATCATTACTTATTATAATTTAGAATTTATTAATCATAACGTCAATAATATTTTTTTAAAGACCAATTTTGTTTACGCAAACTTCATAATCATTTTATTTATATTTTCTGGTGTCAGTAATTTTTGTTTTCATTGTTTTGTTTTTGCTTGTTTGGTTTATTTTTGGGGGCTATTTGAAATATCTTGCTGTTCCACTGTTGTGTTCCTTACAAATTGAAAGATTATTGATTTTTAAGAGGCAAAGTTGCATCATTATATCATTACCATTTTATTACTTTAATATGGTCTCAAATCAACAATATCATAATTTATCACAATAATGTCTGGGACAATTTATAATCCAGCAAATTTGTTATCATGACAGGTCTAGTACATACGTGACTGCTGTTATTGTTATAGCTGTAAATGTGTTTGTTGGTTTCAGGAAAAAAAATAGGCCATCCTATGAGAGCCTGAGGATTTTTTCTGATTTATTTGGACATATGGCTATTTAATATTACCAATTTAAGTACCGTAATTTAACCAAATTTATACTAAAGACCTTCTGTAATGTTTTTGTATTAAAAAAGAAGATGTATTTGAGGAATAGTTGGGCTATCTTCACATTTTTCCCACTTTGTATACCTAAACTCAGACGATGTCACACCAGGTTCATATGATTTGAACATCGTTGCTCAGCCTTTTGAAGTAAAAGTGAACACTGTGGTGAGATCAAAAGAGCAGTCGGTGGACTTAAGAAGGAACGCTATAGAAGCTTTGAGTCTGGTAAGGTTTTAAAGAGATTTCATGAGAACTTGAAATCAGCCAATTCGACTGTAGTGGAGGAAGTTCTGTATAAAGGCCTAGTTCTGCCAGACCAAGCAAGTTCATTTGCAATATTCCTGAACGAATACAGTACTGCAAAATTTTTAAAGAAGTCTCCAAAGACCCTAAAATGTAATAGCAGAAGCCTCAGTAGACTGATATGAATGTGTATACCTCTAAGGTTGGAGAGACAATCCACAAGTTGAAGAAAGAAGAAAAGCCACGAGTAAAAGGCCAGAATAAAGTTTTCCAGAGATAACATCGACCAGGACTATAATGTTCTTTGGACACCAGAACCGAGGACCAACTGGGCTTGAACTAAATAATATATTCCGTGAAATGAACCTGAAATCAGCTATGAAACGTAGCTGTGTTCTGGTTTAGGCATGGCTTTCTACAGCAGGACCTGACTAGCTCACAGTCATAACAACAATAAATTCTCCCGTCTGAAGCAGAACTGGATACTGCAAACGTACTATGGACTGGTTTAAAATTAAGAAATGTAAATTCTTATAATAAAACATAGGAGACGTTCTCATCATGTATTCTGAAATTATCTTCTTTGTTATTGACATAAAGACAAGTTCTCATAACTCTGCTGCTCTTTTCTTTAGTCCATCTTGTTGCTGGGGGGTTTGGCGCTTGCCTGTTTGGTTCTGGACCTCCTGTTTCTCCTCTTCTACTCCATTTGGCTTTGCTGCCGGCGCAGCAAAACCTCTGAACAGCCCAACGCCGACTGCTGCTGCACAGCCTGGTGTGTCATCATCGCAACACTCGTGTGCAGGTGAGTGCAAACACATGACCGTGCTGGCGACAGTTCAGTCCACAAATTCAAGTTGCCAAGCATAATTAGCTTTTCATTTCACCCACGCTCATGATTCACTGTGTTACATTGCACTTTGATGTCACAACATGCTTGTGTGGTATAGCCCCATGATCATGGCAAGTGTTCAACACGCTGTCGGATTTTCAGATTCTCAAGCTCTTAATCATGAAAGAATCCATCTTGCCAGATTCCACTCTAATTAAGATGTAAATGTTTTAACCAGGCAGTGTTTTCCTCACTCGAACTTTAGCTGATCGGTATTGTTTGGTTGCAAGGATATGGATATAATTTTCACAAGTATACCTGTTTTATATGTTTGCCTCTGCACTCATTTTCTTTACTTTAGTGGTGTTTTTATGTAATTGAGTAAAAAGGTGTGAGAATTTCACGTCTGCTCATGTTTTCTGTCCTTGAACACGTCATTGGTTTTCTGTTTTCCTCCTCCTGTTGATGGGCTTCCAGAGAGCCACCGCAGTTGATTGAGAGTAGCACAAAGAGCTCAGGAACCCAATGAGTACAAGAACTGCATCGCAATCGCTGCGTCTCTGTGCGCTTGTACCTACACACTAATGTTCTAGCCAAAATAGGAAGGGGGGTGGGGGAGGTTGACGCTACCAGTTTAGTTTCAATATAAGCTTTGTTTGGCTTATATTTCTTTTGCTTCTTTACATTTAGTGTATTGTCTTTTTACCTGCAAAAATCTGTTTAAATGTTTTCCTAACTCCTTTCCGAATTTAAAAATGATCTGTGGGTTCATATGACATCAGGAAATATAATTTGTTTTTAATGTTATTTTTACTCACTATACTCACAGGAAGAGATTAGCAGCCATACAGGAAGAAGGAAAGCCCCAGCTCCCCTCTGGCTTGTCAGTTTATCCATGTTAGTGCAAGATTGTAGGAATTTGCTTGTCCTTAATGCATTTGTTGAGACTAACTCATATTCTGTTTGCCATATCGTCATAATAACAATATCAGTTGGTGTGCACAGATGATCAGCCACGAATTGAAAACATTTTTGGTTGATTACAGATCGGCCAATTCGTGCATGCGAAATCGATCTCATCAACCAATTCCACCAATGTCTGAAAGTCAGCCACTGTCCTCTTTTTTTCTGCCGTGAAAGAGAGAGGACTGATGGACCTGCCCACCAAGTCATGTCTACAAGTGGGCAGTTAACAGTCACCCACTGTTGCCAACTTGGTGACTTTTCGTCCTATATTTAGCGGTTTTTCAAGTTCACCGAGACTTTTTTTATTGTTACAGACTAGCAACAAATCTAGCAACTTTTTTTCTCTCTGTTATTGGCGACCTTGGTGACAGTGTTAGTTATAAAAAGAAACATCGCTATCGGCCAAAGACAGAATTAGCAGGTTGGGCTTTTTAAAGATCGGTTATCGGCCAGAAAACTGCATTCATAAAATCGCAAAAAAAATACATTGAAGTTTGTCGCTACAAGCAAGCAAATTGTAGACAAGTTCAAGTAATATTTATAAGTTTCAAATAAACAGATAATAATGTAACTCTAAATTAAGCGTCACTGCACAATAGTGTAAAGTAAGTACATCTTTTTCTGTTCCTGTACCTTCAGAAATTGCTGCCCATGTAGCTGCCTGAGCCGTTTGAGGCCTGACACAGCCGATGAGAGCTGATCTACTGCCTTAGTGCAGCCTTTGTCAGGCTTAGCGTGGGGTTTTGGGCCATTGCTGGTCCATTCCTCTGTGTTTCCATGGCTCTCTATAGGTTCTTTCTGCTGAGGCTGAAAGGAGCCCGTTGACGGGGGTCCGAACCGACAGGGTTAAAACAGAGTTCACACGCCTCTCACCCTGTTTGGCTGTCCCCCACACTTGGTTTCTTCTCTGTCTCCTCTCTGTGTCTCTTTTTTGCCAATCCCTCCTCCTCACTAGCCAGTCTCCCCTCCTCCATTTTTGTCTCCTCTCAGTGCTGGCATAGCTGTCGGTTTCTATGGGAATGGCGAGACTTGCGATGGAGTGAATCGACTGACGTATTCCCTCCGCCACGCTAATCGCACAATCACTGGAGTCCAAAAGCTGGTAAGACCACAAGGACAGTCATATGGACATGTCTAAATAATTCAACACTCTTCTGCTGTGAGCATCTGTGGTTTTATTTTAACTTTGCTGTGAAATCCAGTATTTTTTCCCTCTGAACACAATCATGTCCTCATATGTCCATGTGTTTTACGCTAGGTATATGATAGTACGTCGTTGTTGAACCAGACAGTGGACAAGAATCTGCAACAGCTTGAGGGCCAGTATGCTCAGCATGCAGACTACCTCTCCATCATCCAAAAGCTGCAGGGCCAACTGGATGAGCTGGTCAGGCAGATGGTCGAGATTCCTTTCTGGGACAACAAGATGGTTTCTCTGGAAGATTTGTCCACCAGCATTGAACTGTATGACTGGTATAGGTAAGACCGTAATAGTGCACTCCACAGAACAGCAGACGTTATCTTTTTATTATTAAGCGTTATGTGCAGACACTGAAACGTTAATGTACAACCCTGTGGAAACTCGATCTGCCTTTCATATTGAAAGCTTTGGTGAAATGATCTTGAGTGGTTGGACTCTCTTAAATTGATTTTCCTAGATGTTTATTGGAAATCTAAAGAAGGAATTTATGTGGAGCTCAAATCATAAGAAATGACTTCAGCTCAAATCATAAGAAATTACTTCAGCTCAAATCATAAGAAATTACTTCAGCACATCATTAGGCAGCATTAAGCTTGCAGCGAGCTTAAAGGTTTTCTAATAAAAAATACTCTAATGGAAATCTGGCCAGACGCCATTTACATGATACCAAAAGTATGCAAGTGCAGCAAAAAGAGTCAATAGAAATAACACTATTTGGACTGGCTATGTAATAGTAGGCACTCAGCTGCACATTCAAGGGAAAATTTAGTCCCTGATATTTAGCTGCCAGCAGTTTGCTCTTTGTTCACCAACAATTTGTATGTCTTATTAAAATTGTCTCATAATAAAGGGAATTAGATATATTTTCATTATTAGATTAGGGTTCTGTTTTTACTCATGGTGCACTTCAATGTGACCACACAACTGAAAATGAGCACTATCAGGCTGGACTATTGATTAGAAAGAGCATCAGTTTGAGAGGTGAATAGGACTATTTAGTGGTTTTGAAGTTGCAGTATCACTGAAGGTAAGATGTCTTCAACACACAACAAAATGTATGCTTTCTTTTTCGTTTGTATTATGGATAGTAGCTAATTGTTAATATATTATAGGGTTAGTAACTGTCTAACCCTATAACAGTTTGCACTAAAACACTATATTAGTAGGTTTTAGGTTGTTTTTTTTTTTTTTTTGTACAGTGAGATACATTCTTCAAATCTTACTCCTGTCTTAATTAGTATCACAAGGAATTCATTTCATGCATATTTTTATAGACTGGCATAATTAGATCTGAAAAACACCAATCACTTTTTATTGATAATTGCCTACTATGCCAGAATAGTTTTATACAAGAAATGTGTTCTCTCAGTCGTAGAAGGATCAAATAAAATGCATAAAAAATTAACTCTCCACAGGTGGTTGGGATACATCACGTTGCTACTCTTCGACGTTCTCATCTGCCTTCTCGTTCTGTTTGGTCTCATTCGCAACTCAAAGGGAATACTTATAGCGTAAGTGTCATCATTTGGTCAATGTTTCCCCACATCACTGATCTGTTTTAACAAGGAACAAGTTTATAAGACACAATAAAACCTCTGCTGCAGCAGGAGTTTTATGGCTCCTTTTTGTAAGTGTTTTTTTTGGTTTTTGTTTTTTTGTTGAGCATTTTCTTCATATTGTCAAAAACTAACTAAGCATGGCAGTAGTTCAGATAAATTAATGTTACATTCTGGATAAATAAATACTAACAAAGTATCTTGTGTTCATTCTTCATGTTATGTTGAAATGTCAACTTCCTATTTCTTAAATCTTGCACAAAAATATTCAGTTGACAGTGAACTTTGTTCTTTTTTGGGGGCAGGGGGGGTTAAATAGTAGCCCCAAATTTTGCAGAAACCTAAAAAAAAAAAAAAAAAAACACCTAAGCAATAATTACAATTATTTTCTTTAAAAATGGAATGGGATTGTATTAGTATTTACTTCACAGATGTCGAGATCGAAAAACATTTTAGATTTATGTTAAATTACCACAGAAACTGTTCAGTTTGACCATGTAATTTAATCAGTTTTATTGTGTTAAGCCTCTCTTTTTGGAAGTGTGCCTCTTGATGCAATAGTTCATGGTCTAATGCTGAAGTGTTCTCCTGACCTCCTCTTGCTTCCCACAGGGTGTGGTTGTTCGGTGTCGTAGCTCTTATTATCAGCTGGGTCTCCCTGGGGCTGGAACTGGCCGTTTCTGCGGTGAGTGTCTGCAGGGAATAATCTTGTTTACCTGGTGGAACTGCTCTGTTTAACACATGTAATTGTTCAATATGGTTTTTCTGCTAGAATCTTGATGAAAATGAAGTGAAACACTCAAATGATAGACTGTTAAATTCTTTAAACATATAATAAACCTGGATATAATACTCTGAATCTCAGAATGAAAACATGTTTCTCAAATGCCATTTTTAATAAACATATTGTTATAGGTCTTGCTTCAATAAACACCTGTGTCCATTTTTGTGTCACTTAGCTTTTTCCAGAAACCCTGAAGACTAATAACAATAATTAAGGCCTGTAATTGAAGCCTAGCAGCTGTTATTAGAACTGCAGCCGTACTGTTAAAGGGGAAGCTGTTTGTTGCAAGAATATAATGTACTAAAATGCACAATAGAGCTTTATAAATCCAGTTTACTTTTTTCATTTACCTAGCTTTAATGGACGTCTAGTTTTAATGTTGATGCAAGTTAATCTTCATTTATGCAAATCAAGAAATTATGCATTCACTTTATAATCTTTGGCTCTTGTGCCTGAATTAACATGAATAAGTTCTTTTCAGCTGAGATTGATCCAGCTTTTTCTTACCGCAATAACTTTAATGTACATTAATTTCTTTTAGTGTTATTCAGGTTGATCATTAACTAATTTCAGATCTGAATTTTCTTGTTTTTAGAGCTCGAGTGACTTCTGCTTTGCTCCTGATACATATGTTACCACAGTAGTGGACCAATATGGGGTCATCGATAAAGGTATGATGCCTTCCATTATATTTTGATTCAGACACACACAACAACATGCAGTCATGTCTTAAAATTAGCAATACAATAATAATACTAAATGGGAGTATTATTATGAGTGAATCTCATCTCTTCTTCTCAATCCTCTGATTGTTCTGTGGTAATTAGACAAGATGACGTCTTTTTTTTTCATCCACAAAAAGCCCCCAAAATTGCTGCCACATCTGCAGAAAGGTCAAGGGGAAATGGGTTGCCATTTGAAGTGGAACAAAAGCCTCTCTAACACAACTCACTGTAGCAATTTCGCCAATTTGTTCCATGACAGGAGGCATGCCACAGGACAGCAGTAAAAGAGCCCTGGGTTTTATCGTGTTTGTATATGAGGGAGATATGAGCCGGAAAGCAGGAGATCAAAGACAGGAGATGAAAATGGTGTTTTTAAAATAAAACTGTTTAATGTTCCTTCTCAACATCAGCTCAGCTAAATGAGCTCTTTCCTGCTTTCTTCTGAAATATGATAGCAGCTAAATGCAGGCAAACAGAAATTAAAACATTGGCTGTAATTACTGTGCTGTTGAAGCAAAGTTATCAATAAGAACAGATTTACTATTTATTCAATAATCTGTATTATAATTATGCTTTTACATGTTTTCTCCCTAAAACTTGAGATGAAATTATGTTTGAGCTTCATGCAACTTTTTTGACATTCACTATTATACTTTCTTTTTTTTTTGACTAATTCTACATTATAATTTTCCAATGCACAACAAAACACTTAGTGTTTAACTCAGAATATTTTTTTCTTCCCTTCATCAGCTTTCGCTTTTCTCTGTTTTCATCAGAAACCTCGATAGTAACAGTGTTTTACTACACTATTTGATTTAGCACTTTCTGCTGCTACATATATTTAAACATGTGATCCAAGAAATATTATTTCACCTCACATTCCCTTGTCGCTTTATAATCTGGGTTAAAGAGCCCAGATCCTTACTCTATACACCTAAAGCTAGCTGCATTTCGTGATTTGTTTGCTTCAACAATTGGGATGAAGGTAGTTTAGCTGATTCTTTGCTTAGTCAGTTATTCTGATTGCCAGTCTTTTAAAATTTCATGAAGTTAAAAATAAAACACAAATCAACTAAACAAGCTACTCCAGTGAATCTATCAGTGTTGCTCAGCCTACTTATTTGATACTTCAGCGCCAGATGTTTTTTTTAATGACTGCATATTTCAAGACAGCAGAGATTAGCAAACCGATCATAAAAAAAGCCCATAAAGTTTTCTGAAGACAGAAACAAATTTAAGACAATGAGACAGAGTCTACACCATTGTCTAAAGATTGTTCCCGTCTCTGTTTCACTATTAGTTTGTCCATTTGTCACTTCATCCATCTTTCCATCCATTTGCCCATCATCTTTTAGTGATTAATCATGATAATTCAATAACTGGATTAATTGGTAACTGTTTTAGTAATAGATTAATTGTTACATGGCGTGTATAGACTAAAAAGAGAGGCTAGAAGAAACAGTTAGAGCTGCAATTAAATCAGAACTGTGCATAAAATATATACATTTTGCATTTTAGCTGAAAGAAATGTCTTTCTGATAATATATTCTAATCAGAAGTTCACAAGTGGCATAGTTTTATGCACTGGATTATTATGTGGACCATTGTTAATATTAATAAGTTACCAGAGGTCTAGGTGTCCAAAGCAACATTCACTGAGATCAGAGAATCTGCTCTTCCTAATGTTCTCGCCCATCAGATGGGCTAACGGAGACCTGTGCGTGTGTTTTTCCTTCCTGTGTCGGAAACATTCCACGGGCGTTCAGTTGTGTTGAGGGTGAAAATAAATCTCCTGACTCAGCAGAGAGTTTGAATGTCACCAACGTTATGTGCCAGTTTGGTGGCGGCGGTGTTCACAGCTTGGCTATGTGTTGCAGTACTTCTGAGTCAGACGTGAAGGATTCCTCATCGACGGAAGTGTGTGGTGATCGCAAGTCTTAGCGTCTAATAATTCTAATCCTCTTTGGTTCACTTTGTACTTGGAGCAGAATTCAAGTTTGGTCTTAAAACAGCAATAACAGCACTGATGATGTAACGGGTTTTGGTGTTTTTACAAAGCTGTGTGCTGTAAGAGGAATTATACCTGCACTTCTCACTGTGTCTGTATTAGCTACAGGGATTTGAAATAGTTCATTTAATGTTTATGTATCTTTTTTAAGGTTTGAGAGTTCAGGATTGTCTCTTACATAGTTATATTGGTACTGACTTGTTGCAATCTGTGACAAGTCACAAGATAACGGAATGGGCTTTTTCTGTGCTTCAACAAAACTTTAAAGACAGAAAACAGAACCTAGTGTGGGTAACACTTTCTCAGAACATATTAAAGGCAAAAATACTCTCTGAATTTAGATTTTTCTGCTTTCTGTTCATTTGTTTTGCATTTACCTCCCCCTCTCCTCTCACATGGAATTTCTTTATTTATAAAACCCTCTTTGTTGCAGCACAAGCAGCTTAAACTCCATCAATGCTGCAACTCTGCCTTTGCATGAAATCTATCTGAAGTGGGTTGAAGTAGATTCAGGAGTTTCCACTGTGTTTTGTGACCTTCTGTTAAACTTATAGCAGGAGTGACTGGTCAGTTTTCTCAGATACTTACCAAGATAAATGTTTTGGATTTTAGTAAATTAATGACAACTAGTTGACAGTTATTGGACTGAACGATAATGTAGAAATTGCTAAAATGGTAATTATGTTGTCTCAGTCAAATCAGAATAAATGTATGTTTCTCTAACATGTTCTTGTCTGTTCCTCTCAGAGATCCTCCAATACTACCTTAGCTGCAGTCCAGACCAAACCAACCCCTTCCAGCAGGTTTGTTGCACTTGCATTTTACAACTGCGAATTTGTTTACTCTGAAATATTACTTAATGTGTTTACAGCTCAAATCTAAAGGATGACAACAAAACCTGCTTTGTTTAGCAAGTTTTGTTTTTTTTTCCATCCCTCTGCAGCAGTTCAGTGCGTTCCTTTCTCAGGGATTTCATCTGATGCACCGCAGCATGCGTCCATGCTAATAGAATTGAGTCTGTGCAAACTGTACTCATTAAACATTTGTTTGCACACCAGCACAGTCTGTACAAAGATGTTTTTAGAACAGCATAATTAATTAATTTTCTTGAATAATAGTTTTTGTTTTATGAGCCAAAAGAAAAACAAATGCAGCACCTCCAAATAACAAACTTGATTCAAATGAAAACTTTTATTGATCTCTACTAGGTGTTGCATCGATCCAAACACACAATGTCCTCCATTTTGTAACGTTCCGTTTATAAAAGGAACAAAGATAAAGCTTTTTCAAAAACAGAAAGCAGTACTTCTGCTTCCTTATTATGATCTCCAGTGAGCTATTTGAGTACATGACACTTGTTTTGTTTATTTTGTTTTTGCCATTTAAAAATGTTCACTTTCTTGCTTGTGACCTGTTCCCTTTGAAGTCTGTCATGCCTTTCAGTCTTAGAGTGAATCTGAGAAGTTTTACTCCAAGATTCTCTAGAGGGTGGTCTTCCTCTATCTACACCTCCTAATCCATTGGATCCGCTGCCTCCTGCACTGAGCTCTGATCTAAAAGTTTAAATGAAAATGTTTAGCTTCAGTCTGGAGAAATGTTCTTGCATATTTTAACTTTGGAGAAAAACCTTCAACTCAAAGCTTTGCCATGTTTCTGTGGAATATTCCTATTGATGTCAAACTTGTTTCTCAAAGTGGATTATCTGCATCTGATATGTTCGGCCCACATCAATAAGTCAAAACCTTTGAGTGCTTCTCATGTTAAGGGCTGACATTGTTATCGGAGTGTTCATATATCAGAGTATAGATGGCTTTGTGCTTTTAACTATGAAATGCCTTATAGAAGCAAAATAGAAATGGCTGCTGAAGGGTCCTAGTGATATTTCTGAGAATTGTAAAACTTTTATTTGCACACGGTCGTCACTCACTATGTCAATTTTTTTCTTTTTCAGAGGCTTTCAGGGAGCCATAAAGCATTAGTGGAGATGCAGGACGACGTGTCTGAGCTGCTGCGCTCTGCCACCAGAGAATACAAACAGACCAGGGTAAGATATGAGGAGCTGAAAATGTATCTTAGTGAAAGGAATCAGACTGAGCTGCAGACGGGGGACCTCGACCTGTCCATCATAACCATCAGCTGATGGCACACCTGGGACCTGCTTTATGTCCATTTAGCTGCATTAGGCTTTCACTGGGCCTTGTCCACACAGCGCTGGTATTGTGTATCGCTGGTTTTTAGTCTGTTGATGGCGGCATGAATGAGAGCTGAACACAGCGGGGCATGTTTCCCTCTTCACCGACACACACAGAGAAATGTGCTGAGGTTGTCCAAATTATTTCGTCAGGCAAGCTGATGTGTTTCCAGCTAAAGATGGAGATAAAATGTTGACTAGAGGAAAAATGGAAGCAGTCTATTAAAATTATCATGAATTAAAATCTGCTTTTCAGCTCTTACTGCTGTATATTTATGAAAGGCAGTTCCCAGATAAATGCGCTTTGAATGAATAATAGAGAAATAACTCGCTTCCGTTTTAGATCTGCAGCTTTTCTGCTTCCATTCCTGAGTGTTTGAGTTGTTTAGCAAGCACAAACAGAAAAATGTTGCTCAAGGTTCTTAGCTTATCGTGTTAACTCTGAATATTTCAGATTTTCTTGGTGTTTCAGCTGTTCAATTATGCTGTTTTTTTCCCTCCATTTCTTTCCAGGGAAGTTTGGAAGAGATTCAGGGGGTTCTGAACACCACTGAGATCAGCCTTCATCAGCTCACAGCGCTGGTGGACTGTCGAAGCCTGCACATGGTGAGCAGAGACGACAACCCGAGACACTGTCTCTTTGTGGCGCTGCTCCGAGCAGGAAACTGATTCGTTCAGGCAGTTTTTACAGCATCTAACTTGAATAAAGGAACCCGTCTTTGATGCCTGAGTTTTCACTCTAGTTACATTATTGTGTCCTGTACTCGTCTATTCTGCTGTTATGAATTCTGCAGTGTTCCCCAATTCATAAGTCCCAGGATGCACATCCAAAATCATTAGTTAAAATTATTTTTATACAACTTTCTTGGTAAATATCACCTTTTCATGAATACACTCAAAGGACAGGTGGTAGCAAAATCTATCAATGAAATCACCATTAAACTGTTAAAATATGAATAAATAGCTGTCTCTGCATTTCATGAGTAATTCTTAAAGTTAAATAACATTTAACTTTTTTCCTATTGATGTAATCTGGCAGACTACAGATAAATACTGCTTTGATTTGATTGATAAAATAATATTCAGGCAAACAGTGTTATCTTAAAGGCTATTTACGTCTCTCTCTTGAGCAAGGGTGTTCAAGGTGTGGCCCGGGGACTGATTTTTGTTTTTTAATTTCTTTGTTTTCTTCAGTCAACCCCAAAATAATGAGCAAACTGGATGCTTTTCCTTTAACAATAGAAAAACATTTGAACTTTTGTATCTACAATTCCATTCATGCAAAGAAATCAATTTAAAAACTCATGCTTAGTTTATTAAGTAAAAAAATTAAAACTACATTTTGGTGATTTTAGTTATTAAAAATTATACTTTTTTGGCCCACGAGGATTTTTGAGGTGACCATTTTGGGGTTCACGTGACAAAAAGTGTGAACACCCATGCTTTAGCGTTTGGAGGACTACATAAAAAATTATGGCGGATCGGATTTTGCCCACAGGGCTTGAGTTTGACACCTGCTGTAGGGATTTGACTGTAGGCTGAATTTGTCTTGCAGGACTATGTTCAGGGCATGACGGGACTGTGCTACGACGGACTGGAAGGCCTCATCTACCTCTTGCTCTTCTCCTTCGTGACTGCGCTAATGTTCAGCTCCATCGTCTGCAGCGTGCCTCACACCTGGCGCGGCAAACGGTGAGATATCCGCTGCCTTCGTGGAAAGCTCCACAAACGTGGCCGTCCAAAAGCTTTCATGCCAAACTTATACTCAGAGTTGTATATGGAGTGATTAATAATTCAGAAGGAAAACTGATTAATCATTTATGGTTAAAAAAAATCGGGCTTTTTAGGGCTTTTTTTTCTTTAAGCCTTTTACCAGAATGATCTGAAGACAACAACCCATCCAGCCCAGAAGACTCCAGCTGCTTTCTCCACCTAATTGTGCCATGTTGACCAAAATCTATCACAACCCTTCGCTTGATCTTCAGCAAAAATGTAACATTATTCAGATTTCTTTCTCCCATTAGCAGCAGGAGAATGACTGCAGGGTTGCTACTTGGAAAATAGTTCCAGCTTCCCCACATAATTAACTGATTACTCCTTATCAAAGGAGGGGTTTTGTTCATCAGTTTTATCTCAGCTGGTGCTTCCTGTCACAAAGCAAAAAGCTTATGCTTTTACCAGTCTGTTGTTTCCAGTGTTCCCCGCTAAGCTTGTTCAGCAGTCGAGTCGTAATGAAGCATGGAAGCTAATTATTTCAGCACATCTGGAATCACAGCTCAGAGGCAGGTTGTGACTGGGATTTACAAGCAAGACCAACATTTCTTTAGGGGTTTGATCCATAATTATGTTGTTTGGAATCAACTCCCAACATGCAGGTGTGATGAAATCCATTAGGGAAGTACAATAAATGCAGTGATGATGTCATAATTATGGTATGATGGAAGTCAAGCAGGTGGTGGGCATGAACTCCAGGGGGAGACGTGCACTATTTTTATTTTTCTAATAGTGTGGGTTCAAGATTTTTATCTCGGCAGAAGCAAAAGGTATTTGCAGTGACTATTTTAGTTGAAACAGAATAAACTGCATTGGTATATTTTTACACATGAGGTTTTTATAATTCTGCATGTTTTTTGGGGGTAGGGGTTCAATCTAAAAAGGCTAAAAGTCGCAGGAGGGAAAACGTGACTGTGTGGCAAGTTTTTGTTGTCATCATCGAGGTAGATCAGAGGTGCCCCCTGGTGGTCGTTTAAAATTCTGTTTGTTTTTTTGTTGTTGTTGTTTTTGCTTTCTGCAGGAGCGATGAGGACAGTGTAGATGAGTCTCTGAGCCCTGGCGGGCGGCAGACCCACGACAGCCTGTACCGGGTCCACATGCCCAGCCTGTACAGCTGTGGCAGCAGCTATGGGAGCGAGACGTCCATTCCTGCCACAGCCCACACCGTCAGCAACGCTCCGGTCACAGAGTACATGTAAGGTCCCTCCTGCCTAAAACCATTCAACAAGAGACTGTAACTGAAAGCAGAAGTGGTTGACAATATATTTGCATGCCATGTTCTTAACTCTGCACATTAAGAAAGATTTCTCTTTTTTTTTTGTATTTCCTCTTGTTGTCAAGAGGAAGTTTATGTGACCCCAGAGAGAAGCTTAGTTCCCCCCATAGTCAGCAGATGCAGCTGTTTCTCTCCAGCTGTGATGGTTGTGAAACCCAAAGCTCTCTGAGGCTTCATGCTAATGAAACTGGGGGATGGGGATACTTCAGTTTCTAACTTTGTGCAAAACCTTGGTGGAAGCAAAGTTTAATGCTTGTTCTCTTTAAAATCCATATGTGCATGTATACGAAAACTTACACTACTGACATTTTGTGATGTTAATAACAAGACTTTATTTTTTCTGCATAAAGAGAAAATAAAATCTCCAGGGTAAAACAGAAGTAGTAACTTTGTGGCATAAAAATGCATCATGTTAAACTAATACTTTGTTGATCTCAATACCAAAGCCATCCACCTAAAATTGGAGAAAAGGAAAAAAAACTGGACGTTTTTCTGAAACTGATGAAAAAGCAAGACTGAAACTGGTCAGAGCGGCAGCAGCATGGAAAGAGCTGCAGGGATTTCCAAGTACTTGTTTAGTAAAAATCTCCTCTATTCTTGTGAACTAAAGATTAGGACTGCAAGAAATATTTTCTTCAGAAGAAGACATCCAGGCCTGGATAGTCTCTCTCAAACCTTAGTAGGCTAATGTGTCATGATCTGATGAAGCCTACTGTAGTTGTAATGTTTTTGGCCACAATTCTAAAATTGAGCGCCACCAAAAGAAGACAATACCCACTGGAAAAGATGATGGTGACAGCGTCATCCTCTGGGGCTACTTATCTTTAGATGAAGCGGAGGATTTCATCAATGCGGTTCTAAATATTGCTCTGATTTGGCTCGAAGAATTCAGCAATCTACTTCTAGAAAGATAAGAGTTTTCATTCCTTCATTGTTCACCTAAATAAAACACAGAATAGTTTGAGATGATGATTAAAGTTGGAGAAACGTTCCGAGGATGAGTGGACAAACATTTCCAAGTTGAGATATCAGATGCTGAGAACACAAAGTATTAATATTTGTGTTTGAGGAATATTGCAGCTTTCTTCTTTCATTTTAAAAGGTTTGCATTTTCATCTGTTTTAAACAGAGTTTAAAGAGTTTTAAAGCTTTATTGTTACTGTCAGACAAAACTTCATAATCGTATTCTTATAAAAATCAGCTCTAGTGATCATGTCTGTTGGAGGTTTAATTTTTACATTTCCAGTCAAGCTATCTAAAAGAGCAACTTTGATCAAATAGGATGGATTTACATTTAATTTCCTGAAAACATGTATTTTTGGAGATGCAAGGTTTCTATCTGACAGCAGCAATAATTGAAAAAATTCTGAACTGATGCATTATTGTCTCCTTTCTCACATCACAAAGACCTGCATTTTAAATGAGTTGTTTAGATTTTTGCAGGTTACCTTATATGTGAGGTTGTGTATTTGATATGTGTCTCACATTCTGCAGGGCTCAGAACTCCAACTTCCAGAACTCTCGCTGTGAAAACACGCCACTGATCGGACGCGAGTCTCCTCCTCCCTCTGTAAGTTTTTGCTTTCTTTTGTTTTGTACCAGCAAACTGCTGCACATCATTATCCTCCAATACCTTAATAGGTAACAGCAACTGTAGTGACCTTTAAGCAGGTGTGGTGTGTATTTTGCCCCTCGGCCCTTAGGAATCATTCACATCCATCAAACATATGAGCCATGCTGTTTTTCTGAGCAAGGTTCATTAAACAGACCTCTGAGGTTCACTCCTGTGTTCAGGATTGTTTCGGTTCGTTCCCGGTAAAGAGTTTAGAGTTGACCTGAGTTATTTAGCCCCGACACACCCTGGCCTTAACCCCTCCTCTAGAAACCCTGCTCTCCCTCGTGTCTGTGTGTCTGCTTGGACCTGGACACTGCTTTGTGCATCTGCTCTGTACTCTCTTCTTGTCGTTCTTTCTCTGCGAACCCATCCAGTTGTATTTGACTGCCGCGGACAGTAACAGCGGTCACTGCTGGCAGTTAAAGCCCTCGGAGAGTTCAAGATCGTTTTGGTAACTTCTTCTGCTTTACTAACAGGTACAGAACATGGCCGCCCGCCCGCCTTCCCACACCTGCTGGCCTGTCCTCCCTCTGTGTCACCTCCCAGAGTTCTGGCTTTGCTGACCCCATTCTAAGGTCCCAGCGGTGGGATTTTAGGGAAAACCTCCCCCCTCATGTACCCCACCCTCTCTTCTCTGCTGTCCTACCTGGTGTCTAATCTGATGTTTGTATCCCATCCCCCTGGGCTGCATGTTTGCCTCCCCCTCCCAAACCAATAGGAACATGTGAAGCTGCAACTCTTCCCTGAGTCACTGTAGCATATGAATCAGTGGTGAAATTATAAATCCCTTCCAGCATTTTTATGACTTGTATTTTCTTGAGTACTTTTATTGAGGGCCAAAAATGCTTCAATTTAATAACTAAATGAGCGTTTCCGCTTAAGGACTCAATAAAAGAAAAGAGAGAACGCATTTATGTTTATTTTGGTATTCTGGTAAATTAGAATTGCATAACTCAATGTGGAAATCATCACTTAAGTTTTAAATTATATTAAAATCATGCAGAATTTTTGTTTTTATTATTTTGTATTTTTGCTGTGCCATGGCCCATCATGAATTGATTGCAGCCTTCATTGTGGCTCATTGAATATTTTCTAATATTTTATTATTCAGATCAGTCACCGTTTTTCCTGTTGAGTCACTTAAATAGGTGAGAAAAACTGTTGTATGAAATACTGAAACTACATTTTTTTTTTAAAAGAAAAACAATGATTTCACATTTTACTTTTATAAATTGTTGGAATATTTAAATGCATAGAAATATAAGTACTCATTAACTTACTGTGTATTTTCAGTTTTTATCACAATATACATGTCTAACAAAAAATTGTTCTTCATCTAATTGTTGCACTTTTGGTCCTCAATATGTTTGACTTTATAATATGTTTATTTTGTTTAAATAATGCATGGGTGAAAGCATAAGGTCACATTTAATTCAGCAAAAAAACTTTTTTTTTTAGTCTGACTTTTTTTTTTTTTACCATTAATGAACTTGGCATTAGCTGCAGGCAGAGTGAGTGGAGGTGGAGGACTCTTTCTCTAATACAGAGAAAAACATCCACACAGAAACACAGAAGTGTTTCTCCATTTTGTTTTGTCATCCCTCTCCTCTTCTCATCCTCGCCACATGGGGCCCAGGTGATAATGTGGGCATTTTCAAAATAAAAATTTTTATTCGAGGCATTTGAATGCAGCCAGTAGTTTTACACAAAAGACTGTGCAGCTATTCTCTTGATCTCATGGAAAAAATTACAAGTCCAGCATGGCAGAGATCTAGATAAAACCAGAACTTTGGATATCTGGTCTTGACACCTGTAGTATAAGTAATAAAAACATGCAGACCATGAAGTTGTAAAAACTTCATGGTCTGCATTACGCAGTTAAGTTGATATTGAAAAGAGAAAGTTCTGGTGTTTTCTTTTTTTCTTACATGGTATAAAATACATCTAAACCTAAATGCATCCAAGATGGTCGCCTCCACAGGAGTGAAATGCAGCCCCTGTCGTGCTCGTTTTCCTCGCATCCGTACATGCATGGATCCGTTCCACCTGTATATAAATGTCTGGCTCTGTTGATCTACACACAACAGGAAGATAAATGATTCAAACTACAGCAGGGTTATATTGACTGTTCCTTTTATTTGTCTTCTGTCAATTTTTCTGTGATTTTGAGAAAATCCTACATTAGATTTTATAGTTTTTTTGAGACCAGGCAAATTTTATTTATTTTTGCATGTATAAAAAGTAAAACAATAACCTATTTTCTTCTCTTTCTTCTTTATAGTACACCTCCAGCATGCGGGCAAAGTACTTGGCCAACAGTCGACCCGATCCCAACAACCCTCCTGCTCATTAAGTCTCTCCACTCTCCACCAGTCTGCAGCGCTGCACATCTCTGAAGCCTCTCCTCAACTGATCAGTCCCATTTCTTCTGCTTCCTGCTTGTTTTCTCTGTATCAGTTTATTTGAACCAAACATACTTTCTCCTGCTTGGCTGAAGCAGAACCAGAGGACGTGCGTCAGACTGCAAACTGTGAGTCAGAAGTACAGATATACACTCCATTGTTTATCTTTGCACGGATCATTAAGGGTGCTGCGACTGAACTCCTGAGCTGATCCAATGGACTTGAACGATTTTTAGCTATGATTCATGATGATATCAAACATGGCGCTTTACTGTAACATACTCTGTGTTTACTCTGGGATCTGTAGATATGATCTTTCACATTCAGCTTAGATCTACTTGTTCCATTGATTAGATTAACTTTAGCTTGTTAAGACTCTGTTTTTGGAGCTTGAATCGTACTGTACCTGTGGCACATCCAACACAAACTAACACACTTGGCTTATAGTGACATTCTGTCTTAAATCTGTTGTCTGGGACCAGTTTTCCTGTGGTATTGCATGTTTGACCACAGTCTTGTTTCTTTCTTCTTGGTTGACTTTAAAAATAAATAAATAAATAAAAAATTACAGTGTGCCCCGTTTTCACAGCAGTTGCTGCTCACTTGTGAAGCTCTGACCTGACACGTGTTTTATTTGGTTGAACGAAACAACAAGTTGGAATTTATTTTTCCAGCAGATGACTGTGAAAAAGACAAGTATGTGGTCGCTTCAAGGGTTTAAGGATAAGTTGGAGTTCCCTGTATCTTAACTGCCTGTAATGCTCTCTGTGGTTCAAACTGTTCACACACACAAAAAAAATGCAGCAGTAATCATCCCAGTAGGAGTTTCGACTTGATAAAAATGGCTTTTTCTCTAGAGGCTTTTCTGGAGGAAATGTAATGCATTTGCAATGCGGTGCCTCAAATGTGTTTTAGCATTTATATAACACTCAGAGAAAGTAGTGGGTGCTGTGAAAGGATTGTGAAATCTTCAACTTTCTGTGAAAAAATAAATAAAAAATCGAAATTCTTTTTATGAAAATAATCTGTTGCAGCATGACGAACCTTCAAATGTGGAGTGAGTTGTTCTGTATTTCAGATGCTTCTGCTTGCTTCTTAAGATGTGATCTGTGTAAGAAGTGATGTTGAGACTGTGCCAACAACTTAAGCACAAATCTTTTAGTATCTCAGTAACTTTTTAGATGTTTTTTTTTTTTTTTTTTTTCAGCCAACAGATCCCGAGTGGCTGTGAAACAAAAAATGAGCCTGAGTTTTTCGAAACAATTTTTTTTTTTTTCTTTGATAATTCACTGATGCAGTCTGGGTTTTTGTTTTTTGTAGTAGTAGTATTGATCTTTTTGCAATGTACAGGTAAAGATGATTACAAAACATTTCCAACTCTGAAATCTTATTTTTTTTTTCTTTCTTTAGAAGACCTGTGATTCATTTTAAGGCATTTCTTTAATTTACTTAAAAAAAAAAAAAGTAAATATGAATAGATTTGTCTTTTTTTTCTTTTGTGTAGTAGACCTGTTTTTTATACATAATTTTGTAATGTGTTCTTGTAAAGGCTGTGGTCATGTTGAAGCTTGAATGCTGTGTTTTGAAATTAAAGGAACTTTTAACTGAAGTGCAGAGGCTGCCGGGGTCGTTAATGCGAGCAAATCTTGACACAGAACAAACACCAGGGAGCAGCAAAGCTTCGCTGCTCAGATCTTGTGCAACAGATGAACCTTTTTGTGCTTTTTCCAACTTAAAAAACAAATTTAAAGTTAAAGCTTTGAAGCCCTGGAAGTTTTAAAAAAAGCACTTTTTCCCCCTGAACACTGATTATGCGGGAATATATAAAAGCATTTTCATTTGTTTCCCCTTTATTCCCCTTAAACAAATACAAGTTTCAGAGAATTTAAAAAAAGAAAACATTTTTTATTATGACAGCTGCAGGCTTGTTCTGAATTTTCCGCTTCCTTCTGATTCAACATTGTAAGGTTTTTTTTTGCTAATTTTCTGTGAAGCCACACTCTTTATCTCTAATACTTCAGGACACATTTAGCCACCAAAGCGCCTACAGTAAAAAAACAATTTGACAAAGGAATAAATAAAAACAGAAGTTGGTCCATTTATTTGACAGTGATGCAGTTGGTAGGTCTGTTATCCATCCTGGGTTAAAGTTCTGACCTTGGGTCTGTTTGCATGTTTCTCCTGCTACAATTCAAAAAAATAGCATAAGTTAATTGGTTCGTCTAAATTTCCTTTAGAATAAACAGTGGATGTATAATGTCATGGCTGGAATCACAGAAGCAAAATATACTATTATTTTAGAGGTTTTAACATATCGGGCTGTGATGAAAATAATCTAAAAAGCCAAAAATCTTTGACGTTTATGAACAAAACAAGTTTCCAACTAAAGCTTAATAATGGCCATAAGTGTATTACAAAAATGCAGAGTGTATACTACTCACAGGGATTATAACAAGGCTACTAAAGTTATATATACATCTGTTTGTTCATGTAGAATCTAAATGAGTGTAAGTATTTCTTATGCAGTGGTGCAGATGAAAAAGCTAGACTTGTGTGTCTGACCTCGCCTCATCGACAGCAGGCGGGGAGGTCAGTGTCAGCGCCAGGCCACCAGTCTGGTTTTGTCACTTCCTTTGTGGCCCCAGCCAGCTGCTGTCCTCCAAAACCATACTTTCCAAGTTTGACGGTTGGAACAGAAAATAGCTTTCAACCTCACTTGTGCTCAGCTAAACGCAGCTATTACTCATATTTTGAATTAAAAAAAAAAAAAACTACCTGTAGAGTCTCAGGTATTTAAAGCATCAAACACTGATAGACTGAGAATGAGAGCATCTCCTGATCGCCTGCTGCTTGTTGTGGAATAACTGCAGATCAAACAAAGCATAATGGAGGCAGGGAAGTTTTTACAGCTTGTTCAAAAACTCAGAGAACTGAACATGCAAATGAAATTTCACACGGCCCCACTGTTGAGGAAATTGAATTACCCTGCTTGTTGCTGAACTGGAGGAATGCATTACTAATGCTTTGAGGTGAAGAGCTGAATGGAGAAGAGGAGGAGGAGAAAGAAGGGGAGGGAGAGAGCCCCCCCATAGACACATGGACACTTCCTGAGTTGGACTGGGCTCTCTGCCAAGCTGTCGGACCATGGCTCTCCTTCTTCTCAGTGTTGAGCAGCTGCAAGGCAGCAAAGCAAGTAACACAAGTGAGATAACCCCCCACCCATTCCCCCACATCAAGGCGATTCAACACTCCCATTAAAAAAGAAAAGGCTTCGCTTTTATCAGACCCAAACACAAGGGAGACGGACGTCACCTCCGCCTGAGACCTCTCTGACGGACCTCGTGTCTAAAAGCCATTCTTTTGACAAACAATAGTGTTGTGATGATGTATCAGAGTACCAACTGTTTAAATGTGCGGGTTTTCCACGAGTTTGGAAAAACCTGAAAATGTCTACATTGTTGATTTTTTCTTGCAAAAGGTTCCATAAATATTTAGTGCCCCGGACTTTCTGACTGCATGTAGTTTCAGCTTATGTCAAAACATCAAGTAAAACACGAGTCTTGGTCATATTGTTCTCATTTTCCTCTCATACCTCAACTTACTGTCATCACAGTGAAGATAAAGCAGCAGACTACAAAGGCACCTCTTTTATTTCTTCTTCAGATGTAGAAAAAAAAAAGAAACAAACCGCCTGGGGCCTATTGTATCAAAGTGTAAACAGCTGCCATGATTGGGAAGGATGTGCTTACTGTACAACAGTGAAGAAAGCACATGCACCACATATAACATTATTACACAATATACTCATGATTAGGTTTATAATCCTTATGAATGAATGAAGTAACTGTTTTAATTTGATAGTCTGATCATTGTAGGAAAAATCAGCACTAGTGCAGACAGTGAAGAACTGGATTGAACATAGAAAATGGGTCTATGTTCCTCCACATTTTTCACCATCCTATTCTCTCCAACTCTATGAGATTCATCAACAACCTCAGGGTCTTGTATTCGGCCCATTGTTGTTTATCTTGTACATGTTGCTCCTGGGGTCAATCTTTGAGGACTATAATGGTCCGTATCATCACTTTCCCAAAGCTCAGGCCTAATTGCCAGGTAATCTGTACAGCCGTGAACCTCCTGACACCACAACAAAGCTTTCTTTACAAAATTATAACCTGACTGAAGTTAAATCTTCTAAGTTTTATTGAAAATAAACAAAATGTGGTATGGGAAATCTAATCCACCCATTTGATTAAACAGATTAGTGCTGTTATAAAATCCATTTCTTTCCAGCTAATTATTGTGAAACAAAAATCTTCCCTTCTTTCTTGAGAATTTTGCTTTTCTAACCTATCATGTAGATCTATTTTAAATCAGATCTAGCAGCCCTACAACATTTAGAACTGATCAAGAACACCACCACTCATCTATCTGGTTCTTAAATCCCACTATGGATTTTAAACAATCTGTATGTTTCTCATTTACACTGTTGAGGGCTCTATCCTCAATCAGCTCCATAATCCAAACTGAAATGTTGGGGCAATCGAGAACTGGCTTCTGGTTGCACCAAAATTGTGAGCTACCTTAACTCTGAATATCCATGCTGCTCAGACCATCATCTTAATTGCAGTGTCCCTCAAAGACACTTCTCTTTTCTTTCCCCTTAGATTTATAGGATATGCTGCTCTAAATAGGTTTCTTGGGTGTTTTTCTCATTTAGTTAGTTTCATTCTTATTTATTGTGTTTCACATAAAACAAGAGCATAAGCATTCTTGTGAAAAAGAAATCAGAGGACGACTTAGATAACTGTTCTGTCAAAAATAGCTGCTTGTCCTGAATCTGTTTTCGTGGTATAAACTAAATATTCGAGACAAGCGGTCCTCCACATTTTTCAGGTCCTCAGCTCAAGTGCTGCTTATGAAGTTCAAGTCTCTCTTCTTGTGGAGATATGTGATACCCCGGATTATGGTAAACTCCTACTTGGTGGGTATTGTAGCACATGCTGAGAGGGATTAAGGTCTCTGCCAGTTGTTGTGAGATCAGTCCAGCAGGGCTTGTCCCGCCAGCTCTAATCCTGCAGACAATGCAGGCTGTTAATTGGAGACTGACTGATATAGCTAGAGAGAGTCATGAAGACAATGTGCAACTGGCCAGTGTCTCTGTAATCCCCTGCACCCTGTCCCTCAGAAGCATCCATCCACATCAATGCTTTGCCACATCCCCTCCACCACCTACCCCCACAAATGGGGCTTTCCATTTTCCTCTGCGTTAGAGTTGCTCTTCTGTTGTGAGTCAAACAGTTGCAAGGCGTGTGGCTTTATAGAGATGTGAAATTTCACATTTCCCACTCAGAGATCTGATAGGAGGTGTAGAAAAGCACACAGAGGTGTTTGTGTTTTAAACAGGTCACAATGCAGAGTGTTAACAGGCATGCTTGGGTTTCCTGCTGTTGCAACTGAAAGTAGAAATGTAAAACCAAAAAAAAAAGTATTTAAAATATACACTATCACTGGTTAGGGAGCTTTTACTGACATCAAAAAACAAATTACAGCATTTAGCTGTTTTGTAACTTTCAGCTGTGTTAATCTGAATCTTAATCCCTTATTGAATTTCACACCTTTGTGGTTGTATTTGAGCTTCAGAAGTCATTTGTGATTTAAATGTACTTGAGAAGTCAGTTTGCCCATGTACATTCAAATGAATGCTGTCCAACATGTTGTTTTACTCTCACATTTAATGGACACACGGGCTGATGCAACAGAGCTGTAAAGAACATGTTACGCCCATCACCTCCCGAGTTCAAACCTGCATTCCTCTGGTTTACTGATTAAAGTGTTTGATGTGAGCATCTAAAGTCAGTCATAAAACCTAACTGCTCTCAGCCTGTCAGTTGCAACATAAACGATTCATGTTTTGTGTTTAGTATCTGCCCCACGTTCTCAGAGGAGTCGTGTCACCCAAAGCCTGAGTCAAAAAGAAAGAGAGGTAAGTCATGCAGGCTTTGTTTGTGTTGTAAACATGACATTCATGGTACAGGCTCCTTTATCTGCAAAAAGAAATCAGCCATAACACCGTAGTCCTTCCTCTTCCCACTTCACCTCAGCTCACGGGCAGCCAGGTGGTCGGAGCGGCGGCGGGCGTCTGCCGTTGGATTTTTATGAGCTGCACATCTGTCGCCACATCCAGGATATGCAAAACAGCATTCCAGAAGATCCTTCCACTGCTTTGAATCTGTCATTATTTGGTTCCAGTTAAACCACTGACTTACAGTTTTAATGAGTAATATTATGTTAATTATATCAACATAATATTACTCATTATGTTAAATTTTATTCAAATCTGAGGCATTTTGATGGTTGGCTTTTTGGTAGCTGCTCAAAACATGTTCAACTGACATGACATCTAACATCAGTTTCAGTAGACCTTAAATGTTTGCAGGGTCAAATGTTTTAGGTGAAGTAACTAAAATGAGAACATTTTAAAACCATTTTAAAACATTTTTTATATTTATCTTCACATATCTCACACAATTTACTTGGAAAGCAAAGAATTAGGGTGAGAATATAGTTCCTCCTAAGTCATATTCAATAAATAATAACATGCGTTCTGAGGCTCAATTGTCAAAATAAAATAAACTTTTTAAAATGAAAAAGCACAGCATACTTTCACTAACCTCGTATTTCTGTAGTGGTTTCATATAATCAAATCATACACTTTGTATTTTCATTACCTGAAAGCAGAAAATCTGACAATTAACTGAAATAAAGGCTTGAAAGCATCAGTCTGTGTAATTGAGCTATAAAATGTGTTTCTTGGTGAATTGAGTTGAAATAGACGCATTTTTCAATAATATCCTAATTGTGTATATATAAAGATGTAGTAATCTGTTAGCATGTGGGTATATACCATAAACTAATAGTTTGTTGAAGCACCTTTTCATCGTAAAACGCATTGAAAGCTTCCTTCATCATTTGCCCACTTTGCCTGGTAAATATCATACAAATCCATCAGATTGGGAGAAAATCTGGTTTCCTCTGGTTTCCAATTAAGTCCACAAACTTAATTGTGGACTCCGGATGAGCCATTCCAAAACTTTAATTTCTTTTTCTTGAAGGTATTCTGCAGTTATTCAAATGGAAATCCCTCTGCTTTTAAACCTTTCCATCTTATTGTCCTCTGCTCCTGACTGATACCTTTATACAACGAGATCATTTTGATCCTTTCGGAGCTGCCTCAAGACTACAGCTGTAGATAATGAACACAAACAAGCAAATTTGAAGAAAACCTCATTTTCAACGCTGAAGTTTATTTCAACAGATTCACTGTAGCTGATGTTTAGCTGGAGACTAAATATTTGAAAGTAGATTAAAAGGTGCATAAAACAAAGTATTTATCTGAGAGTGCACACTTATTTAAGCTGCTTGTTGCACCTCATCACTTTTTTACACATTATCATAAAGGACAAATATCACATTAGTTAGTTCACAATTAAATTATCAGTTAATTGGGGGCAGATTCACATTAAAGGTAAGTAAGTATAACTTTCGCAGGTCAAAATCAGCTAAGGTTTTTACAAAATAAACAAAGCATTTCAAAATTATCCCCTTTTGCACAACATAAACAGCAATTTCACATGCGTGTGTGTATATCTTTGAGATCCACTGCATAAGGGGCACAAATTAGCCAATCGTAAATCATTTCCAGTGAGCGGCTCCTCTCTCTCAGTCCTCTGTCCAAGCTGTAATGAGGGAAAAAAGGTGGCCTGAGCTCGGTGTACAAACTGAAAATGCTAATAGCTTGTGCTTAAAAGCTCAGTGAGGCTGGATTACTTCGCAGCTGGTATGGAAACAGCCTTAATTGCAATAGCAAACAACACTGCAGGGAAGATAAACAGTGGAAAACCACCAAAGGACAATAATCATGTAAAGGCTGTTATGCATTCAAAGCTGCTCGCAGATGTTTGTGTCTTTGACAGATTATTGATGTCAAGGTATCACCAATTGGTCCAAAGCTTGTCACATATCTTATTTCTTTGTTTTATAGCATCTTAAGATGAATGAAACTATATAAAATGTTTAGAATGGGAGATTATAAAGATTAGAGGTAGATTAGACCAAGACATGCATGTTTTGTTGCTTATATAAAAACTCTTCTCTTTTGTAAGCAAATATCACACAGTTTTTTATCTGATTACTGTTTTTACATTCAGAGACTGTCATACCTAAGCCACATGTTGTGTTTCCCAGGGTTTCTGTGCCAGAGGACAAATCTCTCTCTTCCTTCTGTTTGTAAAACACATTTGTCTCCGAAACAAACCATAAAAGATGCCTTGATTTCTTTTTTCTTTTGCAAATTTGATACACTGATGAGGCAAACTTTTTTGCTTGCATTTATACAAAACTTTCTGAGTCAACACATAGAAAAACTGTTTGAACATGAACTGCAGACACTTGAAAGGCTTTAGCTTCTTTCCCACTGTACATCTCTGAAGGACAAAGCTGTGATTATGGTTTGCGGTTAGGATGTTTGCTGCAAGTAATTTGTCTCCCATGCATTGCTTTGATGATGAATCTTCAGCTGTGCATCAGCCAGCTACTCCCATTTCCTGTGAAGCACCTTATTATTTTTTTCTTTTTTTTGTATTATTGCTTTCAAATATTAGTGTTAATGTCTTCTATGTGCTTACCCGGTAAACCAGTGAACAAATGCCCTCTGTAGTGTCACAATTTCCCAAAACAAACAGCCTTTGCAGCCAGCTCAGAGTCTCTTTGCTGTTGTTTGGGTTTCTGACTGATTTCTCCAGCAAAAGCCATCTAGTTCCGGGATTTGCGCAGTTCTTCATACATGTTTAATGATGTTTAGGTTTATGGACTGTTGCCGTTCTGGCAAAGACCCTGCCATCCCCCCAGCTTCCTGCAGCAGGTATTTGTTTTAGGAGTTTATCTCTAATCATTTTTGTGGAACACTGGATCATGATTATTGTTTATATATATATCTATCCCAGAAGTTTAGGTGGGAAAACTTAGAGAGACTTTCTCTTACAGTTACAGTATATTGCAAATACAGCATTTTAGTAGAAATTTATATAAAATCTTTTTAATATAACATGTTTCTCTTGCTGATGTGCAGTAAATTGTTTGTTTTTTTTCCCTTCTCTTTCTATTATATTGGACAGAGTCTGTGACTTTTAAAGAAGCAAAATAAACAATCATAATGTTCCCTCATCCATATTGATACACTTTTTTTCCCAAAACAAACAATTCTGTAGAAGAAATCATGTCTATCAAACACTGCAAGCAACACATTTAGGTTTGGGTGATTTCTTTTTATCTTCACTGCACTGTAGGAATGCCACAAGGATCCATTCTTGGATAATTTTAATACTTCTTATATCAGATGCATGCACATGTGTGTGATTGTTTATATTTGAGATTGTGATTATTTTATCATTAATGAAACAAGTGTCTTCCATATTTGTACAGTTATGGTTAATCTTGAGTGATATTTGAAGGATTATGAAACCATGTCCCCTGTGTTTCAGCTTAACGTTATTATATTCTCAAGTTTTTGATTCATTGAATTGGCTTTATTCAAAGTCTATCCATTAGTAGATGATATCTTATTTTGTACTAATTAACTCATGTCATTCTAGTGTTATGCCATAACATTGCTTGATGAAGATATGCCTGTACATTTGGAGGTTCTAATAGTGTTAATAAATATAATTGTACTGGTAGAAAAATTATGTACAAACTGTGCAGATATTCAAACACAGAAATAATGTTTAAAAATCTATGTTTTAACTGTTACTAACTTATTTTAAGAGTTTTGCAATGGTTAACATGCCTGCTTTCTTCAACTTGATCACTAGATGTCAGTAATTATTACACGCTGTTCCTTTTATGCAAATTTGGCATAAACAACAGTCCAAATGTGAATGCATACCGAGAAGTAAATACATGTCAAGCGAGAAGAAAAATAAAATTAAAATAGATTGCTTAATATTATACTTAACAGCTTCCCCTTGGGTGTGAGATACCACTTCTGGTTTTGCATCAACTTGCTCCCATGTTTACATAAAATTTCCCTGCAGCTAGTTAAAAAAAAAAAAGGCAACTCTATATAAACTCTGACGAAACTAAAGTAACAACATGACAACTGTGTAAAAGGTTCCCAGTGGTTATGCACTTTTATTCAACTTTTCGGGTCCCACCGTGGGTCCCTTGGCGGTTAATACCAGGATCAGCTCATAATCCCTGAGAAGTCAGATGTGGGAATGAACTGCTAAACCTCTCCAGATACTGGAGAATAAACACCAGTCATGTAGTACAGTTCAAGGCAATACCAAAAAAAATAACAAACCCTGGCCAAGTCATTTAAAATTGGTGTAAACCACGATGAGAACGTTACATTCTAAGCATACACAATCACTACTCTTTTAAACAAAAGTGCAGTATACAATACCGCCATAAAGACGAAACCCAATATGGGTGAGAGAGGACACAGAGGGATCAAAACACCTCCATGTGGAAACACTGACGCTGCCCTCACCTCAACAATAACCAGCTGGATTTATGTGTAAATAAGGACCAATTGTGCTGACAATAACAGATAAACTCCTAATGCTTTTTGTGCAAGCCACAATAGACTGCAGCGTGGATTATACGAGCAGATGTTGCTGTTTCTTGGCTGTTTTAGCCAGTACTTCTCTGCTGTGATGGGGTCTGTAGAGGTGAGGTGCAGACATCAGGTCATTTGAAACACAGCTGTGCAATTCTTAAACAACATAAAACCTTTTCAAAGCAGATTGTAACCCCCTCTCCCCGAAACACAATCTCTTCCACTCATTGCTTTTCCCTGATTGTAACTAATGCAAGGAGAGTTATTAAATACATAGACATGAATAGGGAAGTTAGATTCTTAGGGGGTTATTTTTGTTCTCCTTGGAATCAAATCTAAAGTATGTCTTAAAAGGACATAAACTCATTCAGTTAATCATAAAAAAAAAGTATTTTTTTCTAAAATAAGGGGTGGAAAGTGCTTTGTTCTGACATACTTCAGATTAGGTCCCTCAAAGAAAAAAATGCATTTGGAAATCTGCCAACTGCCAGCTCAGGTTGTGGGAAAAGTAACACTGTTCACGTAAAATTACAGCAAAATCTTCATCTCAGAGCATTTATCCGGAGTCGTTTAGACTAGAACTGAATGCAAATGTCAGGAAGAAAAATGTTCACGTTATAAAATATCTCTAAGCCAAAAGCAGACCTGAGTGGCATTACAGTTTTTAACAGAAAAAAATAAGAGTGCTGGCAAAAAGGCTTGAATATATGAGAATACATTCTATGAGAATTTCTGATGCATTTACAAGCAACATTTACATCACAAAACGCACAAGTGATTGCCTGCAAAGCTAAATGGCAAAAGCTACTTCCTTCTGACAGACAAACTCCTCCCCCCCAGCGTTATGGGGTGGAGTTGTGGCCCCAGAGAGGAAGAAAAGAGTCCAAAGACGGGCCGCACAGCAGCCTAGTAAAACAATTCCGGACCATGCACGGCTGCGGCGTCAATGCAGCAGCAACACGGTCTCATAAGAAAAAAACACTGGTCCCCGTGAGCGTTTCAGATACCGAGGCGCGACGGGGACGAGGATGAGAAAGGAGCGGTCACCCTAGAAGGCAACCTGAGGGGGACACCATGGAGTGTCTGGGTACAGCAGACAGTGCACAGATTTGAACCTGAGAAATGGAGAACGGAGAACTGAATGAGTGGAAATGTGTCAAATATCTGCTTAAATGTGAAGCGGAAAAATGTCCCCACCTTGATGGATCCTCCTCCACAGAAAAAGCCCCTTTCAAGCTGATGATATTGCTTTTATTTTCAAACATCCCATAACTGAGAGTGATCTAGAAGCAGAAGGGGGGAAAAGATTATAACCATCTTATCCAATTTAACCTGCAGATGCATGTTTTAAGAACAGAAAAAAACAAATATCCTATCAGGTTCTCACCTGTTTGTGAATCTCAGATCGAGACACCTGTTGCAGGTTTTCCAGGTGGGAGTGAAACAAGCTGCTTCGGGTCAGAGGGACTCCCAGAACAGACTCAATGATGTAGCCGACGGTGCAGTCATCGGGCAGACGGATCTTCTCTGCTGTGTTCATAAAGTGACCGCCACTGAGAAGAGAAAAAACAAAGGTGAAGACTAAACACAACTCATGCTTTTCTCTTTTAACTCATTTCCCATTATGAGATACTTTCACAATGTTCATTCCCTCTACTGAGGTGCATTTGAAACCAGATATTTACATGTATTAAAACACATTCTTCTTTTTTTTATCCAAATATGAAAACTTTTTTGTGCACATCAATCCCAGAAGTAATGCAAAAAACAGCTTGTGTATGTGTTGGCTGTCCTAAAATGCACTGAAACGCCACTCAGAGAAGAAGAAGAAAGTATTATTCAAAAAGCAACATACATGCTGACATTACACCAGTTCAATTTTGATGGGTCTAAAATTCTGGAAGATGATCAAATAGTCAAACTTTTGGCTGAAATCATAGAGTTTAAAAGCCAAATCTAGTGAATACTACATGAAAACATCAGAATTTGAATAGAGTAATATTGCAAATAAAAATAATATTGGTGATCTTAATAAAACAGAAGAAGTTTAGTCTGGTTTCACAGAAAAAGATGATGTGTCTTTTTATTCACTGGTTTTAACTGTAAATATATTCTCACCTGGCCCACGGGCTCATCTTCAGTGCCAGACCCCGGCTCACACAGAAGCCAGCTCCTCCCGTGGCAAACCAAAAGTTGACTGGTTTCTAGTTTAGGATAAAGCTGACAATTACAACATTGCTGTTTCTTTAAAACAGCAACATCATAAAGGACAACAACGCTTTATCGTACCATTTTGTTGTCGCCCAGCCTTTCTGTGGCCTCTATCGGCCGGTCCAGACTTGGTTTACCGATGTACAAATCCTGGGTGTGGGGGTACTGAGACAAGTGCTTCACAAGAGTCCGAACATTCACGTAGTTATCGTCGTCTACGTGACAGAACCATCTATGAAACAGGAAAAGCAAACCAGAGATTAGATGCAATCATCTTCAGACTATTAATGCATGGCCCCGTCCTCAGGCAGCAAAGCTTACTTTTTTCCTGACTCAATAAACTTGTCGTATTCTACCGCCATCTTGCAGGACAAAGCTTGGCGACTATGAGCAGCAGAACAGTTGGTGTTGATTGCGTGACTTCCTGCAGGAGCAAAATGACCGAAACAGAAATAGTTTTATTATGAGACTGCACAATCAAAGGAAACTGAGGAAAGAAATAAAAATTTTAATAGCTTTCAGAAAATCTATTTAGTAGTTAATGAAAGGTCCTTTCAAACAAAGAACATCTCTGTTGATGAATTTCCAAATACAACTTACCGATTTTCTTCTTTAGCTCATCGTCTTCGCCGTCTGTAAAGATGTAAGTCTGTGAACAAAGAGAAGTCATGGATAAGATGACTTGGTCCAAATATAAAACAGAAAAAAACACTTTGGCTGATTATGTGGAGCTTTCACACAATCAAATGCAAAACAAAATCCTGCTTCCTCGCATCAAGCCGCTATGATTAGCATCAATCAACGTGTCTTTTATGCAGTGGAAAACACACTGCGTTAAACAGCCCCTTGCTCCAATAAAGGCCTTTTGTCCTGCATTTTACTCTCTCCATGGCAACCATGCAGCCGCCCTGAAGCATCCCAGACAACCGACAAAGCAGGAGGCAGACTGTCCGCCTTACATACATGCACCCCACATCAAGTCGCCCTTGGACCAGCCAGCTCACCCAGCTATGGAGCCTCGCAGTGTTTACTCTCCTGAAACAGAGGCGTAAAAAAGTTACAGCCAACACTCCATTGTCTTTGTCCTGGAAGGTGTGTGACTGACAGACTCATAATGTCTGAGGAGTTTAACCTCGAGACTGCAGCCACTTGTTGAATGTAGCAATTAGTCATAAAAAAGGGTGAGCAACAAAGGCCACCAATAACTCCCGCAGAGCAGGTGCAAGCTGCTCAATGAGTATGATGAAAGGGCCTGAGGCCGCAGGCTTTATAACCGCCAGGGGTATGTTTACTCTTCACCTCAGGTGAGGCAGCACCTGCCGAACACCATGCCACCTTATCAAGGGCACGCGTCTAGACACGCCAGGTCGCGGTGCCTCACGACAGGGCGCTTTGTGTCAGTTAGGGCCTCATTCATGCATCCGCAGTTAAAGATCTATTTCTCTATGCAATAAAGGATGCAAACAGAGGCTACCGCAGGAGTGTTCGGAGCAAATTCTGAACAGATGGGGGTTTTTTTCTTCCCCTCTTTTATGCTAAAAGCAGAGAGTCTGTATTTGTTTAGGACGGGATGGTGGTTTCAGTGGTGAAGGGATCACAGGCTGGCGCTGTTTGCTTTAAAAGCTCGATGAATAGATGGCCTAATCACTGAGGCAGCTGCCAGAGCTGCCAGGGCACTGACAGAAAGAAAGATGGAGGGAGGAGGGGGGGTGGGGGGGGGGTCTCACCACTGATTAGTAAATCGAAAACTGTGTGTGGCCCTGTTCGTCCTCATCCTGCCTCTCTTCCCCCTCGCTCCCCCTCCTGCTCTGAGCCCCAAACGCAGCCAGAGGCTCTTGAAGAGAACAATGCGGAGAGTTTTCATGCTGGGTAAAGTCTCCGCTGGGTAAATTCTGAGCATGTTTGCCTGCATTTGCATACAGCTGCAGGAGTTAAGTGAAGAGAATGCACTTAGGGAAGAGTTTCTGCTGCCATTGTTGGATTCCTGGAGCTTAAAGGTACAGCTGCTTTCACAGAATATGAAATCCAACCAAAACAAAAAAAAAGAGGGAAAAAACACAAGAGAAAATGAAAAAGAGGGAGTGAGTACAGTGCAATACAGAGCACAGGAAGGGGTTGCACGAACGGCCCTGTCTGAGCCGAACATGGTGCCTGGCTGGCTGCCTCCAGCTCCACAGGAAGGAAGGCCACCAGGCTCCCTTCGTTCCACCAACCACCTCCACCCTGACTCCTTCCCCTCTCTGTTCTGCAGCCTTTCAGCACTTTTTGTCAGGACAAATGAGCTGGAAAACAATTCAGGGATATGTTAGAGGCATGATGCGTCTACGCTTTGTCTCTGTGCCAAGGCCGACCACTTGTACTTTACAGCCTCATACTGAAGCCAATTTATTAACTAGACTACGGAAATATTTATTGTAAACGTTCAAGGCTCATACAGGGAGACTTTTGGTTTCAACTCTACTTAGAGACTGCAACTTCATTTGAATATATATATATATATATATTTAAATGTCCCTTTGCACAGACAGCAGTGCAGGGAAGTGAAAACGTCTAGCAGAAGATTAGCATAAAAATAATCCAAACTTCACAGATGCTCGTCAGCTGACCGTGAGAATCAAACCTCTGCTGATGAGGACGGCCATATGCACACGGTGGGAACTCTGAGCATCATATGGCTGGCATTAAAGCCGTCCTTTGTTCCGTCTCCCCCTGACCACCTGGCACCCTTCCTCCAGAAATTCCCTCTTGCATTGTGCTGCTCAGTCTATCCTTTTTGTCCTTGCAGGACCCCCACCCCTCCCACCTGCCTCCCCCCATTGTTCCCCCAGCTGTCTGCCTATCAGTCCTGCTGTTACCTCTGGACGATGCAGTTCACTAATGTGATCCATGATAGTAGCTGCAAGCCAATTAGCACATGTTGTGAGGTGCCGAGGGTGTGTTCAAGCCTTTAATGGGAGATGTTCAAACAGTTGATTTCTCTGGCTCTAAGATGTTAGAGCCTATAGTGACTGATGGGTCAATATCATTACAGATAGTGATTCAAGCATGTTCTGAAAGTGGAGTGCATCAACATGCAGGATAAAATCACTTTTGACTTGCTTTCTTCAAAGAAATAATAGGCCTCTCTTTGTGCACCAGTTTGCCTGCAGATGCACCGCTTTTGTCCCAGGCATCCCTTCTCATCAAAGCCCCCATTTTCCCATCCCTTCCCAGTGTGCCTGAACCAGACTCAGTTCCCATGTTCCCATGGAGAAAGAGAGAGAGAGAGAGGAGACAGGGAGCTGGGAAAGCCTCCCCCCACTCCCCTTCTTGTTCAGTAAGATGCTTTGTTAGTCCTGGAAAGGGGGAACAGAGCTGGAGTCGGTTCTGTGACGCATCCATTGCAGCAGCGGCTTTCACAGGGACACCGAAGAATAGGAGGGATAATAGGCAGTGGGGAGGCAGAGAGGAGGAGGCGAGAGGAAGAAGAGGGAGGACAGGGGCTCCTAAAACTGCTCCCTCCGTTCTCAGGAACATCAGTCAGAGGAGAATAAAAAAGTGACAGAAACTTAGCACCGTTTACAGGAACTGTGAGGATATTTAATTGTGCCAAAAGGTGATAAGAGGAACAAAGCAGCACCTAAAAGCATTAATCACCTAAGTTGTAATATTTAGTCATTAAATCGAATCACCTTCACTGGCAGTTTTCTCTTTGCTGTAACAAAGTAATTAATATGAAAAGAAAAGAAAAAAAATCAGGACTGCTTTTTCACCTGTTGCATGTTCCTAGAGATCCACGTCTCCAGCAGCAGGTTCAGCCTGGACTGGTGGAACTTCTTGGTTGTCTTCACCGCAACGAAGATGTCAGCCGCGCTGATGTCCTCAGCCGGAGGGGGGTCCGAGGCGGCGGCTGAGGTCCGTGTGGGCTTCTCCACCTCCCTGCGTTCCCGGGCCAGCTTGGTGAAATAGGTCGAGAATCCTTTCTTGTCCTGGGCGGGCAGTGCGCTGTCATCCGGCGCAGAGCGCGCAGCTGCGTCCTCTCCGTCCGTCTCCTCGGCCACCTGGACGCGGTGATGCTGCACAGCGACCAGCAGCAGCAGCAGCAGGCAGAGGCATCCCGTGCAGGCTGCGGAGATCGCTGTATTTTTTCCATTATTTTTCAGCATGATTAAAACTTAAAAGCAACTTCAAAAAACAAAAACTACGAAGTGGCGTAACGTGCAACTGATGCCAAGTCCATATAGTGTTGCTCCTCAGCAAAACACAAACTATAATACAGAAACTCCTTCAGAGATCATAGCAAATGAGTGGCTCCATTGTAAAGTGGAGGTATTTAAAATCTCTCCCAGTGGCCACGCCTCATGGGAGGTCTGTGAATCTGACATGCAAGCCTGTGATGGTTCATTGGGCGGGGTTTGGTTTGGTGTCTGGGTCTGCGGCTTATCTGGGTTTTCAAGATCTCACAAGGAAAAGTTTGACCCAAGAAAATCCTGAATTTCTGTCATCAAAGAGCGACTTGTATAGGAGGAGCTATTCATGTCAATCAAAAGTTAGGAAAGACTCAAGATTTTAAAATGATGCCCACTCAATTATTGAAGGGCTAAAGACTTGCTTTATAAAATCAGCTGAATTTGGGTATAAGTACATGAAAACAAGAACAATATCTCTGTTTTATTATTTGGTCTAAATGTAAAGTTTTGTTCACCAACACACCTTACAGGGCAAAAATCACCATAATTCAGTCAGAAAACCTAAATAAATCATAATGGTATTTCAATTGTTATTCAAGGCACATAAATACTTTTTGTCAACAAAATAAGATTCTGGAGCCATGCCCCTCTTACATATTGTGGGTCTTCTGCATCTGATGGATAATTGTTGTATATATTGGGACTGATAAATGGAATTGAAAAATGTTTTTCACAACACAGAAAAAGGGATGCAGACAACACTGTAGACACTGTCATGGATGAACTTCATTTAAGCAAAAAATAAAGGGTGAAAATGGCATTTTTCACCTTTCCCACCAAAAATAGTATTCATGTTTGAAACACTGTTTGTCCCAGGATTAAGAAACAATTGGATTCTTGGATTTAAGGAAATTGAATAATCTTTCCTTAGTTAAGAGGACACAGTTCATGCCACAACTGGCACAGAGAGTTCAAGTAGAGATTAAACAAACCGCCAAGACAGATGCAGTTGTGCGTAAGGTGCATATATCAAAATAAACTTTTAACATTTACTTCACAGTTATGTAATTTAACCCTCAAGAGTAAAACATGGAATAATTATGTGGAAAAAAGTTAGACTTGCACACCCACTGTATGGGTAGTTAATTTCGTCACAAATTAAGTTAATTGCCACTGTTGTCAATCAGAGTCAAGCTGGGCACCAGGAAGAACATTTTTTATAGCCCTCCCGAGGGTACCAGTTTGTTAGGTCTCCAGGATACTGGTTTCAGAGAACTTTTCAGTTGTTTTCCTCCTCCTCGATGGATGAATAGCTCAAATTTGAGCTTTTCTTGTTAGTACTTTTTGGTGGAGACAGAGCACTGCATTGATGGCTGTCTTGTCAATATTAAACAACATCTGGCTGCATTTTGGATATACTGTGCTTGTTTTTGGCTCCATGTTTCTCCATTTTAGACAAAGAAATCAATATAGCCATTGCGAACCCCAAACCTGAATCCAACTTCAAAGTAAGCAAACTTATAATAAAATATGTATTTCCTTTAATAAAAATGATAAAGTATGGTTATTGCTTTGCATTGTTTTGCTAAACCAGTTTTGCCATGCTAGGCCTATTAGTGATCCCCATATGGGCACCACTTAGAAAACTTTCTTGAGGTTCCCGTCTTCCAAGGAAAAACTATTTGAACTCACCCAAATGAGAGCCGTGTGCTCACCAGACAAACAGGCTCCATTGTTCTTCTTTGACCTTGTAAGGAATCTGAACAGTTGGCCTCTCTTGAACACTTGTTATTCAAATTTTGGCTCTCACCAGTGAGTGCAGTCTGGTTCTGGGATGCAGACCAAATGACATGAGCTCCATTCAGAGGGGCACGCAGCTGCAGAAGCCTCAATAAAACTCCTGCTCCCAGCAACCACCAACCACCACCAAACCTGCTGCTCAATCTCAAATCTTTAGTAATATCTTGCCTTCTTACTTTCCAACATTTTCCCATTGTAACGTTTGTGTTTAAGAAAATTAACAATACCCAAAGTTGCTATGTGTTCCTCTTGGGCGTACTGAAGAAAAGTCCCACCTTGTGAGAGGCATCATTGTCAGAAAATTGTCTTTCCATTTGAGCTAAATTGTGGGTGTCCCTTTTCTTTTTTCTGTGACCTGCAGAAAATAAATTGCCTATGTGTTCTGTTGTTCATTTGCATCTAAAGGAAACTAGAAGCCAAGAATAGAGGGTTGTTTCTCTAACCTTCATTAATCTTCAGTCAACCGCTTGTTTTTTGTTGTGCAATCAGACTATCCATTCCTGTTTTCAGCTCTTTGAGATTTGCAATTGCAAATTCAGATCTTTGCTTGACAAGTGGGAGAGCTTTACCCTGAGTTTTCTTGGCATTTCAGTTTCTATTAGTGGTTTTTGTATCTCTTCTGCCACATGTAATTTTCAGAGCCTTCACACACGTGACCAGAAACTCACAAATATTTTGTAAACATTTACAATTTTTCTTTCTAGATTATTTGGTAATCTGAGGTTGTATTTTGAGATTTTGACTCACTGTGGTTTATGTCTCTGCATGCTGCAAAAAAATTCCTTACTGAATTGTGTAAACAGTGTGACACAAACAACAAGTGACATTTTCGTATGGCTACTTTCTCTTTTTCTTTTTAGATTCCACAAAACCCAAAAGCACATAGATCTCCAGCAGCGTTAGCTTGACTCCTAAAAGATCCAGAATGTTGAGAAAAAAAACCTGGAAGATATTAGCCGAAAGCCACAACTTCATACTGTTTCCATTTATCCTACATTTTGGTGCGTTTAACATTCCTTTGGATGTATCTCCGAATGTCTCTTCTTTTGAATTATTTTCTCTACTTACAAATACTTCAAAGGTCTGTTTGAAGATGATACATAATGCTTTGATTTAAGCTTTTAGTCTTGGATCTTCGATAAACCAAGCGTGGAAAAGTACAAGTATCTTTTATTTGCAGCAGCTTGAGATAAAGTCTAGCTTTCATAAATGTTCCAGCTACAAATACAAAAACTGGAAAAAAGGGGAATTTTTTTAAACCAGATGTTTTAGTCACTATCTCTGTTTAATATTTAAAAGTAGTATGTAAGATTCTACATAAGTTTGAGTAAAGGTAATTTTACAAAGCAAGATTAAACATTAAAAAGATCTTCTGTTTATTTTCCCATCACATCATTATTGCTATGAAAAAAAGACCCATCAATTTGAGGAGGTGTCAAAAACACACACACCCATTCTGGTAATAGTATAAAAGTTACTCTTCCTCTAAACATTTCACAAGACATTTTAAAAAGTTTATCACTCTAACAAGCTTTTCAGGGTTCATGGAAAAGACCCACGACATTACCGATTCGCTAATTAATAGTAAACATGCAATGCTTTAAGATTTTTTTTATACCTCCTTTACTATCCTCATCAAAATTCATTGTGGTGAGAAAGATATTAGACCTCATTGGACCTTGTTGTTCACAGTTCAAGTCATTTAAAACTTTTAATTTATTGATTTTACTGTAGACTTAGACAAGTAGCTTTTTTCCCCAAAATCTTAAGAATGACAAAAACGGTCCTTTGTGCTAAATCACATCCTGGAATCTAAATTGAAAGTTTAATTGAAGTGTAAATAAAAAAAAATGGTTCAGCTACATTTATTTTTCAGAAATTGTGTGAGATCTCATAAGAATGTCTCACTTTATTTGGTTAAATGCCTTGGATATGTTTACTCAAATGAAAGGTTGATTTTTGGATTCTTCTGTTCTTCTGCTGTTTATATAATTAAATCAGAATTGTTGCAAACCACAATAAAGAACTCAACATCTCTGGGTGAATATGTGAGTTTAGAAGAAAACATGATGCATAATTCTCAGAGGACCAGTGATTAGCATGAAGATCCTGTCTTCACTTCTGTTTACTTTCCCATCACAGATACGGTATCTCTGATGGGTTTAAAGGTCACAGCAGACCTGAGAGTCGGCTTCATTCTCAGAACTCCGCTTTTTTTTTTTTTTTTTTTTGCTCTCATTCAACATTACATGGATCTCTCAAAGGGCTGGCACTGAGTGCTCTTCAGCTTCTCTTGAGATGAGTAAACATGGACAATTTGTACAGAACAGCAGAGACTCCATTAAGCTAAAGAGAGCTTTTCAATGCAAACAAAACACTTAGTGAGACACTATCTTTAAATAGAATAAAAACAACATGGAGTGTTAACTTTTTTTTGCAAAAGAAATATTACTTTTCACATAAGTCAATTTTTTTTTTAAACTTTTTGTATGAAGTTAAGTATACTCCGTGTTCCAAAATATTTAGCAAATTGGATTAAAGTGTCAAAGATTAAATTTTTTGTTGTGCTATTAAATTTATAGATGGTATTGTGTGTCAGGGCTCCTTTAATCACTGTAATTAATTTCAGAGAGCTGGGTTGATTAGTTTGTCTGCTGAGCTCAATTAAAGGAAATCTACTTAAGAAGGATGTTCCACATTATTAAGCAGGCCACAGGTTTCAAGAAATATGGGAAAGAGAAAGGATCTCTCTGCTGACGTATGACAATGTATTAAAACATTAGATATTTAACGAAAATTGAAGCATTATTATTGTACTGTGAAGAGATTTATGGCTGATTCAGAACAAAGATGGGTTTGTACAGATAAAGGCAGCATGAGGAAGGTTTTTGTTAGACAAATTCATCGGATTAAGAGAACAGCTGTTAAAATGCCCTTACAAAGCAGCAAACAGTTATTTGAAGCTGCTGGTGCCTCTGGAACCTCAAGGTGGAGGATCCTTCAGAGGCTTGCAGTGCATGAACCTACTATTCGGCCCCTGACCAGAGCTCACAAGCAGAAACGGTCACAGTGGGCCCAGCCGCACATGAAGATTCATTTTCAAACAGACTTGTTCACTGATGACTGCTGTGCAACCCTGGATGGTCCAGATGGACGCAGT
>CAEFZY010045428.1:0-54266 GCA_903066815.1 Brachyrhaphis roseni
AATCCACCCAAATGTCCCATGTTAAATCCACCCAAATGTCCCATGTTAAATCCACCCAAATGTCCCATGTTAAATCCTCCCAAATGTCCCATGTTAAATCCACCCAAATGTCTCATGTTAAATCCACCCAAATGTCCCTTTTTAAATCCACCCATATGTCCCATGTTAAATCCACCCAAATGTCCCATGTTAAATCCACCCAAATGTCCCATGTAAAATCCACCCATATGCCTCATGTTGAATCCACCCATATGTCCCATGTTGAATCCAACATATGTCCCATGTTAAATCCTCCCATATGTCCCATGTTAAATCCACCCGAATGTCCCATGTTAAATCCTCCCATATGTCCCATGTTAAATCCACCCATAAGTCCCACAACTGCAATTTACAAAACTTGCCATCCAAGCTTTAGCCATAGTTTATAACAGATCATTCCTTCTGAGTACAGAGTCATATTGACAACATGACTAATTAATTTGACTGTCTTATCCTTACACAATGAAACAAAGACCTGTCATTCTGAAGCACTGACATGCTCACTGACTTGAACTAAGAATTTCCAGAAAGAGACTGGCATTTGCAGATAATCCAAGATGTTCTGCTGTATGTACAAATGTTTTGGGAGAAATGCACAAATGTCAAAAACAATTTCTGAAATGCAACTAAAAAAAACAAAAAAAACAACTATGAAAGCAATAACGAATGAAAATAATCAAATCTATCTACTAGACAGCACAAGCCATAGCACTGACGGTGTTAAATGATTTATGAACAAGCTGTCATGTAGACCTTGGCAGAGTGACGGGGCCTTAATATTTTAAAAAGATGCATTAAAATCTAAACTACATATTGTTTGCAGGTATTAAGTGTGAAATTAATTCTTATTCTTGTTACAGCTTTGTGACTGGCATTTCTGTCTGTGCCATGCTTGTTGGTTCAGGGTCATCAGCCTGCATCCTGTTTCACTCCGTAGATCTCAGAACATCTTTCAGGGAGATGAGGTACCAGAGGGGATGTCTCCCTTCAGGCCCCCTGCAGCCAGCCCTCGGATCCATATTTCCTCCCCACAGTTTATACTTCCTTCGAAGGCAGAGCCATAAGCTTCCTTTCTCTGCCACCTCTTTAATTACTTTTTTCATGTGTCTGGCTGTATCTCCTTGGATCTTTAACAGGGGCTGCATGACTGCTCCAGTGTATGAATATCAGTCCTCTCCGTCCTGCTTCTATTCATACTCTACTCTGCATGCTTTCCCTTTTCTCTTAAAGGGGTCGTCCATGGAAAGTTCAGCTTGACTGTGATGACAATCTTGGTTTATGGCAATGTTTCTCGATTCTGGTCTTCAGGGACCACGACTCTGCAGGGTATAGATGTTTCCCTTATACCACATAATTTACTTGAGTAAGTGGGCAATTAACAGGCTTTTGCAGCACTTGGTGGCTGCAGAGGAGGTCATGCAATCATTTGAATCACGTGTTCTGGAACAGAAGCATCTAAAATATGCAGGGCAGAGAGGAGCGGAATTGAGAAACACTGGTGTAAGAAGACCAAATGACAATACTGGACTGCAAAGACTTTATTGTGATTTTCCTTGAGCGGCTGATCCATAGCTGCTACCATATTTCACTTGGTCTCTGTTGAATAACCATGTTCTGCTAATGGAGAGCTGACCTAACTCTTCCTGACTGATTAAAACAATCAATCCTAGGTTTAGTGATGGGACAGGCCTGTTGGCTTCCAACCTCATCCAGTCCAGGATTTCTGCCAGTCTTCGAATGACCTGGTCATGTTGCCATCTGTACCAACCCTGCATTCCACTCTGAAACTGCAGTCCAATATTGTTTGCAGGTAGAATTAATGTGATAGAACTTGTTATTGAGTCTTGAAATATTACAGTTGAAGAGAAGGAGATCCTGTATGTGCTCAGTCTTATGAAAGTATGTATGGGATCCTAATTGTGATATTTTCTATAACTGACTGAACAAATCTCTTTTAATTCCTCCAACTTGCTTTGTTAAAGAATGAATGAAAACAAAACTAAGCCAGATTTTTCAACCTGGCAAGGTCTGACACCGAACTCCACTCTGTGCTTACTCTGTTGGGGAGTTGGTGGAAAAGGGGATGAGGTGACTGATGCAGCCCATCCTCCACAATACCAGACATCCCCAGCATGAGACGTTGGTGGGTCAGAGAAGCAGTTGAGGAAACAGGTGCATCTCTCTGTGTTTTAGAATAGAGACGTACCAGAGATTCATCATTCCGGCTGGAAGAAACCTGCACAACAGCTTCTGCTGACATGTTTTATATGTAAATATAACTGTGTTTAATGAACTGTATTCTTCGTGTCCATCTATCTAGCAATAATACTGGGATTCAGACCTCCAATATGCTACCAACCTCCGAATTTTGTGTTGGATTTGGGCTCCGGTAAAGGCTTTTTTTTAAGTGATTGAAACATTTGAATGAAATACATGTTATTGGTGGAGTGCCTGTGAGTTAATGTCTGCTTCATTTGTAGTTGTCCAGCCACAATTTTGTTTTGGCCCAATATCTCATTGTTCAAAGGTATCGGTCAGGAGAAGAGCATCAGAAATTCCACAAGATCAAATATGCATACCAATTATTATTAAGCACATCAAATATGGTACAAAAGAGAAATTACAAAAAAAAAAACAAAAAAAACATTTCAATTGTTTGGATAGAGGTAAGCTATCTAAAGATGATCCGCAACACCAGCACTTGACAATTTTTGTCAAGTGCTGGTTGTGTCTACGTTTGTTCTGTAAGTGCTGTTGATTTCTTTACCTTTAATGCAACATTGAATTGATACTCAGAATAGCAGGAAGTCTTATTCGTAAATTACTTATATTGGTGTCAGAGAATTAAAAAAAACTGAACAAAAATATCCCTACTTGACTGTGTGTTTTAGATCATTTCCTCATATGAAGTTAAGACCATATACCAATAACCTGAAAGTTAAATCCCAACTTGTTCCAAATGTACTCAAAAGTGACACAACTGCTTCTCCTGACAAAATATTAAATCGCTGCTGTGAGATTGAATTGATTTAATTAGAGTAAATAAAAAAACTCTGATTGAAATTATCAACAACAACTTTAAGTTTTTTAGATTTTCTTAACACTTTGTTTAACTTGGCTCAATTGTTGGCTTTTAAAGGAAGTTCGGTTCAGCTACGTCTTTTTTAAATTATTTCTTACAGTAAAGAAGTTCCACTGCCACAAGTGTCTGACGTCAGTTCAAAGAAATGAAATATGTAATGCTGTTTCATGACTCATTTCCCAAACAACCCCATTTCTAAACTAATTTCTTCAATAAAAAGACAGATTAAAGCCTCAAAGCAGCATGTTAGTTTTCCTTTTAACAGTTAACAGGGATCCCTCGTGTCTTCTTTCTCTCTGTTTACGGAGAGTCGTCTTCTCTCGGCCTTCATCCTCTCTTTTCTCTCACGCTGTCAGCTCATTTTTTGGATCACCTGGAGACACAGATCTTTGCTCCAGTTTGACGAATCAGCGCGGGCAGGTTGAGCACGCCTCTGTGCGCCCTAAAGCCACACTCTGCCCTGAGGGAGGCCTGCTAGGCCACATTAGTATGAGGCCACTTGGATCGGTCTGCACTGACTGTGACAAGCCTGAAGCCCCCTTTGCTCCTTATACATTAAATAGAATTATGCATCCGTGCCTCCACAGAAGGACCCGATCAATGGGGTGGGCAGCACATGCCGACAGCTGCCAAGGAGATACTTTAGTACAGTGAGATTAATTTCTGCCGCGAAAACTGTGGTCTTCAAAGAGTGTGCTGCCTCCAAACTTGGGCAGGCCACTCAAAGTTAATTTGGCATCTGAGACCCTAAACCGCCTCAAAGTGGCAGCTGGACAGGTAGGAGTGCAGGTGAGAGGACTATCAAACTCCTCCTTTCATAGTTTTTTAATGACATTATTACCATGAAGGAGGTAGTATCTGTCTCTCTGTAAGCCCTTCAAGATTTAGACTTTGTTCATCTTCACTACTTCAAAGGCTTTTAGCACACCTAAAAAAATAACAAGTGGAGTTTTCAGACTTCTCGTTTCTTGTCATAGAGGCTAAAGTAGAGAAAGTGATGGCAGATGCGTTTGTTGTGCAACTCCTTCACGAGCTGGTTACAAGTAAATGGACTGGGCTTTTCAAGACTTAATGACCACTTAGATGTTTGTACTCTACACGCTATTCATCTACACAACTCCTCTTAGGGTAAACAGTGGAGCCATTTTTTTTTTCGGTCACTAACACATACAGATGAATGCATCGCAGGCAAAGTGAGGTTCATTGTCTCGCCCAAGGAGGCTTCAGTTTGTAGAGTGGAGAAGTTTGGGACTGAGTTACTCTGTGAACTACAGACGGCCCTCTTTTAAAACATTCATTATCAAGTCCTTGGTGATGGCTTCTCTAAATGTGCTCCGCATCTTTGCTGGTTTGCATCCATTTTTTAGTATGTCCTCACACAGGCCCTCACTCGGTTTGAAGTGTGGAGTAAACCATAAACTGTAAGCGCCACACTGTGACCTCAGAAGGACTAGCTAATGTTCATCTTCAACTGTTGTCATTCACTTCATTTTGCACGGACAAACTGCAGCAGCCACCACAGCTTTACAGGCTTGATGAATAATTCAAATTGCGAGAACATTTTTTTTAACATTTTGTAAGATTACAATCTCAAACTTCAATGTAATTTCTTGGGATTTTATGTCTCGACCCAAAATATGTTGAAACGTAATTTTGAAGTTAAAAGATATTTGTCTTTTCAAATGGAAAAATCTGAAGTGCGGTTTGCATTTGTATTTATCGCCCCTAAATCAAAACTTATAAAACGACCTTTTACTACAATTACAGCTGCAGATCTCTTCTCTCTTTTCTGTTGTTTTTCTTTGCTCCAATTATTTCATATTTGTTAGGTAAGCATCCATAAATGTCTTTGGATGTCTTGCCACAAATTCTGAGTTATACTTAGGAGTGAACTTTTAATAGGCCATTTTAACAGAAGAATTTCTTAAGATTAAAACAGTTCCATTGATGCTTTGGCAGAATTTCCCAGGCCATTTTTTATTCTGTACAATGACTTTCTATTCCAGTCTTAAATCTTTTGCAATCTCCACCAGATGTCTTTTATGACTGCCTTGTATTTAGCTGTATCCAGAAATGTTATGGTTTGCTGATTTTTTAGGCTGTCTTTTTTTTGTCTCGTCATTTATTTGTAAAATAAATAAATAAATAAGTTATGCATTCACATCTTTTCATATCAAGACTGGGCACTACGATGTGTTCACAAAACATCCCAACAAAATGCATTAAAGTTTGATGTACCATGAAACATGAAACTGTTCTGTGGATACAGTGACTCTCACAAGTCACTGTATGGTGACTATATTTAGAAGAAACACTGACAGATTTTCTTTTCTTTCAGCGTAAGGGAAAAAGAGCCCTCACTTAGTATTTTTCATAAATCCTGCTCCATCCCTTCCTAATCCATAAATATATGCTGGAAAAAATGGCAACACAAGCATTTTTTTTCTTTTTTTTGCTGTTGTTTTTGCTGTTGCTGTGAGAGAGTATCAATAAAACTGCTATAAAATGTTTTGGCTGAATCCAAATACGCAGGCGGATTTCTTTTGTTTTAGATGGAAGCAAGTTTGACTTTGAACACACTCAAGCTCAACTTTTTATTATGATGAAATACAATACATCAAGAAACTCATTTAGTAAATGTGCGCTGCATTGGAGAGCCTGGGATTTTTTGGATGGTTTCCTCAGATAGCTTTTGTTATTAACTGACGCTAGAGAAATGAAGCAAACAGAGCTGAATGAAACTGGCTGTGAGCTGTCGCAGGTCTTGACTACGGTAGATTATTTTTAAAAACCTGTAAAACATACTGTCCCTCACTGCCAGGAGAGACCATGCTTCTCCTTTGTTACTATCCCTGAATTTGCTCCTTTAAGATATAACTCAAAATTTCATTATATAGAAAGCTCTCAATGTCCCAGCTCCATCTTTTTTGAAAGAGTACATTGTTCCCTACCACCCTACAGGAACACCTCCCTCTCAGCAGACCTCTTCGCTGTTACGAAAACTTTTAGGACCAGAATGGAGGACTGAGCCTTTAGTTTTGAGGATCTTTTCCTTCAGAATAAGCTCCCTGTTATGTGTGTGGGACATGTGTCCCACACACATAACGCATGCTTGAGTTCCACACACGCAAGCACGCCCCCGCACGCACACACGTCCTCCACAATTATTTTAATACATTTGGCTTTTGTCAAGATGCTCATTTAAAAAAGTTCTGTCAAATGATTGAAGGGAAAACTTGTTCTGCATTTAATTATAATAGAGACGTGTTTGAGAGCCAAGAGTGGACGGGAGTACAGTATTCCTATATATGTCTCTGCCAACAAACTGGTGTGACTGTCCTTCTTTGACAGAACACAGTCACACAGTGTCTCCTTCTGGTAAGCTGACCACTTCTACAATGAATGCATGTGGTTAGCCTGTGGCTATGGTAGGCTTTCTGTTGTGTGAGCAGGATCATCTGTTCTGCTCCTCTGCCAATTAACAAAATACAACAATGTAGTAACAAGTGACCGATAGCAATTATAGTTATTTGAAAAAATAACTGGAGAAACATATTCATATGTGACATTACTTCATTCAGAATCATTTTTCTTAATTTCACAAAATTATTATTTTCTTTGTGGTTAACTGTTTATGCTCTGAAACAAAGTCATGAAACCATCAGATAACAGTAAGTCATTGCAGGCAGTGTTAAATATTCAAATGTCTATTTATATGATCACCTCAAACAATGTTAATGTTGTTTACACAGAAGATTACACGGCCTTCACTGTCTTTTTCATATGTTTACATACAGTGTCTGTTTTAATACAGCTTACATATATAGATGTTTTGACAGCATATTTCTTAAAGCTTTATAATATAGATATGGCTTCTACATATTTTTACTCTAAATAGGCGTTGAAGGTGACATTGGCTTTTCAAAGACTAGCAGTATCATGCAACAGAAAATACCAAAAATATATTGGATAAGAAAGACACAGCAGAGTATTCAAATGGCTTACTGTAAGAAAACGCGACTATGCTTAGCGACATTGCTAGTGAATTGTTAACAGCACAAACGCCAAAGCATTTTCAAGTGACAAACTGACTCGATGCCTGTCAATTATATGAACTGCTGAAGGGTAAGCTAAACAATTGGCAAAACACACAGGTCCAGACTTAAACTGAAAAGTTTGTGCTTTTAAGCATCAAGCCTTTCGATCAATCAATGGTTTACCTTCACACAGCATCAAAATGGCATTTTCCTTTCTTTTGCTCCTTGAAGAGGCGCAGGTTCAGAGCTACTGCCTAGTACTGCCAGATGTGATTTGTGGTGATGTCACTCAGCTAAAATAGCTCCTCATTAGCACCTCTGAAGCAGGTCATATGATTAATCATCACCCAAAGATTTGGAATCCAATTAGAGGACGTCTGGGGGAGGAACAAATGACTCAACTTTGAGAAAAAAAACACATCAGTGAGAAGGTCTGAATGGACTTTTTCAGGGGCAGGTTTTGTGCCTCGGGCTGACTGAAGCTGAAATGGATGGGCCATGTCTCCAGGACAGTGTGTGTTTGTCAGATCCTGAAGCCATCACTCAAAATGCAGGGTGGCTTGTCACGCGAAACCTGGCAACGCAGTAAATGCACAGTTTATTGTTGAAATAAAACGCTCTCCTGAAATGTTTTTTTTTTTTTTTTTGCAGTTATTTTCTATCGGACTAAAAACTGGGGAGGAATGAAAAGAACCTGATCTGGTCTCTGTCTTTGCATTTTTAAGTGTTTGCCTGCAAATGCGTTTCTCTGAGAATGACTAATTTAGCAGCAAATGCGTCCCCGCTCTGCAGCCTAGCCTGAAGTTTTAATCCCCACATTTGCATGGCTAAACATAGATCAGCCTCCTCACATCCGCACTGGATATCAACTCGAGGAATATAAATGCTTGTTTTGACGGCACGTTGAAAATGCTAATTAAACATTCATGACCTCGCTCCTGCTCTGTCTCTGCAGCAGCCTCTTAAACCCTACCTGTCTGTGATGCAGCCAGACAATATATCTGCAACTTCTAAAACTCTGATGACTCAACTCTGCTTCCGTTTTGCTATCCCTCGTTGCAGGAACAGCACACTCTCTGTTCCAAAAGGCTGATTCAATTCCTTGAAAATGGACTTCGCCGAGAGTTTCTTTGCTGAGCTTAAGGGAAGAGCTTACAGACGTGGAACGGATGCAGCACCCTCCGATAGGATGGCTTTATCACATGCTGGTTGCATAGTTGAGCTGGGGTGCTTTGTCATCCTGGTATTTGCACACACATTAAAATGTGACTTTAAATAAGAGGCAATAACGTGGATAATAGGGAAATCAGCCTTAGTTTTGTGGCACCCGCCGTTGTCAGTGGAAATATGTTGACTCACTTTTAATTAGCTCCAAATAAAGCTGTGTGTGTCACTGTCTTGTGTGACCAGTTGTAGCAGCAGACCCAGAACATGCCTCAGCAGCTGTTCCATCCTCCTGTTGGTCCAGTCAAACAGAGCCTCTCTGCCCGACAGAGAAAATAACCACTGCCTCTTCTTAAAATGACTGGTTTTGCTGGATAACACTGCTGCCAAATGTGGCAGCCGGATTTCACATTCGCTACAAAATAAAAGAGCTTTTTCATTTAAGAGTTCTTAAAATAAAAAACAAGGTGAGACTAAATAAACCTAACTTTTATAGACCAAACCTGGACAGAATTATTCAGCTTCTTCAGAAAACCCAGTTTGTGTTTGTGTTCTCACTTTTTGCCCAACCTAATTTTTTATGTATTTCTTTTTGTTCTCAAAAGTATTGCTGAAAGTCACATATCTGATCTCTATGTATATGTGAAGTAAGAGACTAAGACTGAACTAATCAGTTTATAGTTCTGGTAAATAACATTAGACAGACAGACAGACAGATAGATTCTTTTTTTAATAAAGTGACTGTGTGATTGATTCTATGTGGAGTAGTACAGGATTTCATTTTTCCACAAAATACAACATTGCTTAACTTTGTGTTGTTGCCACTGTCTTTTTCTTCCAAAACAGCGCTGGTCTGTTAAGGTATGGACTCCATTATATCCCTGAATGGGTGCAATAGTATCTGGCACTGGGATGTTAGCAGCAGATCCTTTAAGTCCTTCAAGTTGCAAGGTGGGGCCTCCACTTGTCTGTCCAGTCCATCCCACAGATGCTCCACTAGATTATGTCTGGGAAATTTGTAGGCCAAGTCAGCACCTTAAGCTCCCTGTTGCTTTGTAGCAGGTGTCATGTGAGCTGACCTTTCAACATTAACCTTTTGAGCTTCACGCAGACTTTGCTCTCTAGTCCATTTTTAAAGGGTCTACCTGGTTCTATTCTGTAGACAGATGAAATTTGTTGTCTAGACAAAACAGAGCCTCATTTTTAAAGCCTCTCACTGCGCTTGGTCTGTGACATTTTAAGTTGTTTTCGTTTTGTTTATGTAAAGCCACCACCAGAAATTAATTCATTCTTATATATTTTCTTGGCTAATCTCAGTCTCCCTTTATCTAAGTGACTGGATAATTTAACTTAGCCTACACAATGCCCAGAACATGGTTTTGGTTAGATGTTTGGCATGGCCACTCATGGATAATTTCTGCTCACCCCATGAAAGCAATATCACTTTACCATAATAAATCAGCATTAACACCATGATGAGAAATTCCGGTATATTCTATGGACAAAAAGGAAATAAGTTAATTTTCTTGACTTTTTATCTTCATTATTATGAGAGATCAGAACAATGTTAAGAGAAATGAACATTGTTGTGGCTCAAGTAGGGGTTTGAATAACAAAAATTGTTCAGCCCAAAGGTCAAACTTCACCGAGAAAAGATTAATTCAGCTGTATTTTCATTTTTTTTTTTTTTTTTTTACTAGACCAAACAGTTCGGTCCCCAATACCGTCACCTTATTTTCCTCTTTGAATGAACAGAGATTGACTTCAGGACTGTCCAGATCCGCCTCTTTCCATCTCTCACTATCTCCAGGGCACGGCCCGCTTTTCTCATCGCACCAGCCTCCCTCATCTCTTGCTCACGCGGAACTTTAGATTACCTTCCCTCAGTCCAGTGGCTCCGAATTGGCAAGCGTCAGGTCAGGGGTCCAGCTAACAACGGAAACAGCAGGGAGGAAATGGATCGACTAAGAGAGCTCCTTCCAGGTTCTTTGTCTGCCACATGTGACTTGTTTTCCTTCAGCTGATAAAAGCTTACTTCTTCTTCTGTAGCTTTATTCCAACCTGGCAGGGGACGATCAAAGAGACAAAGGTGGCAAAGAGAATGAAACCAGCATGCCCAGGGAACACGTTCTACATTCTGTGTTGTCTTTTGACATTTGACAAGGCATTTGAGGACTACAAATTTGCTCTGTGCATCATATGTATCATCTGAAAGGAATATTGTCTTCTATTTCTTATGAACAACAGTCTATCCAGACAGAATATTTTGCTAAAAGCCTCTGCATTAAATTGAAGGAGACCAAAGTCTTCCCATCTTGCTCATATTCTGTTCATATGTGTCTGTTTGTTTTAAGATCAGAGACAGAATTATTTGGAACAGAAGTGAAAATAACAAGAAGAGAGGAGTAGCTGATGGAAACATCTGTGGAAATTAGTTGTCTTTCATTTTGTATCACGTTTTTGTGTTTCCATAAATAAAATAAAGGTTTCACAAATCTGATACAGTAGTTTAAAAAAAAATCTCTGATCAGTGAAGAATTATTCTTTTAAAAATTACACGATCTAAGTCTTTTGAAATAGAGATCATCAAATGAAACCACATTCTGAGAAAAGGCAAAAAGTAACCCAATCAGATGTAATGAAAATTACCAACTTGTGTGTCGCTAGCCAGTCATAGTGTAAAATAGTACAGCTTACAGTGTATACGCTGGAGCATTCACAAACATAACATAAGTAATATTTGCTCTTGTTTCCCTAGGGAGGAAGAGAAATTAAAGGTAATTTTTATCAAACATTTCTGTTTTAAAACCTTAGCTAAAATGAGGTTGCAACACCATGTCAAAGTCCTTAATGTTTCACAACATTCGGTGTTCCCTCTTTTCACCATCAGCTGCCTCAGCCCAGACCAACTCAAGCTATTTCAGGCTGGTTATTCTCATCATTCACCATTTCACCTCTTTAGCCTGTCTTTATTGACTACTAGTTAGCTTATTGCAGCATTTCCATTAGACTTGCTCTTTCAGTCATGATTTCCACTTCTATTTATCTGTGTGATTCATCCAACAAATCTGCTGAAGCTCATGTTTTCACCTAATCCAGCTCTCTCAAAGACACGTTTTCATAAAATCCCACAATCCATGAGCAGAGCACCTGACATTCTGCATCCGTGTTTGATGCGGGATTGCATGTCGGCAGTCGTGGGTTTTTCCTTTGTCCTCTCCCGCACAACGAAAGACGAAGGCGATTCCTTTTAAATCTGCAAGTCTTCCAAAGGATTTATTGGTTCTTTATAAAAAACTCTCAGCAGAATCCCAGACGTCATTCAAACTATTTCTCTCGTTGATCTCTTCCATGATGTTCAACAGCATAAAGACTGGCTTTATGTTGTCTTTATGCTGTTGAATAAAGCCCAAAACGTCCTATGAGTTTTGGGCGTGAGTCTTAATCTCGTTTCTTTATTTGATTCAAAAGGTTTTCCAATGTTCATTGCGTAGGATCTACCACTCATTCATTACATTTCAGTCATCCTGTGCTTATACCTTCCTCCAGCCAGGCTCATTCATGCTTCATTTGATATTGTGTCAATGTCCAGATGCTAACTGGCTGCAGGCAACACGTGAAGTTCCACACTGTGATCAGAGTCACAGAAACACTGGTTATTTTCATATTTTGCAGACAGAGTCCCGCCGGCTCGACCTTTTGGCCATTTTCATGGGAATTCCCAGCTTCTGATCAATACAACTGCTGCCCTGCTGGGGATCGGGCTCAGCGCTCAGAATCCTTTATTTGTGTCACAGCTAGTTCTGCCATCACTGAGGCACCGTCGTCAGAGACGAGAGACTGAATCTAACCGTTTGATTTATTGTGCAAAAAGCGAGATTTTGTTTTTCTGCTTCACAACTGAGAAGATACCAAAAACAGACTGCGTGTTATAATTTTTAAATATCCTGCAAACTGTTGGCATGAATTTACTTATTTAAATCCAAAACCTCCTCTTCTGTAGTTATTTTGGCTTACAAAAGTATTCCATCTTTTGAAGCTTTTGTCACATTTAAAATGCAAGCCTTTGTATTTTTGAGATTTTCACTGGGATTTTATGTGACAATTGTGAAACTGGAACAGCAAAAAACTACCACTGAAAAAGTTTTTTTTTTCAGTGGTGATATTCTTTATTTTTTCAGAATAAAGAATATTCTTGTAGAATATTCTTTAATCCAATATTCTGTGAGGATGTGGATTTTTGTGTCTGTTTCTCGTTTTACTTCCTGTGTCATCTCGTTTTTCCCCTGATTGTCTCCAGCTGTCTCTTGTTTCCCTGATCAATCCCTCCCAACCTCACCTGTGTCCTGCCTGATCCTAGTCGTATTCCAGTGCTGCTACCAGTATCACCAGTGTCTGAGTTCCTAGTCTCATTGCTCATCTGTGCTGCCTGAACTTCTGTACACCTTGTTTATCATCATTAAATCAATGTCATCACTCCAGCCTGGGTTCTACCGTGTCTCTCCTCACCACCAATTCATGATGTATTCAAAAAAATAAGGTCCAGTGCAGCCACTATGTCCACGGTGCTCTTGGCCAAATAATTCTTTTTTGGATAGCATAAAAATAAAGTCTATGCGTCCCCCTGAACCATTCCCACCGTAAAGCTTGGTTTTGGCAACATGACATTTATTTTCAGCAGGGTCAAGCTGGTCAAAGTCGACGGAAAAGGAGAGGAGACTTAATAAAAACTAATGAGGCTGCAGGATAATGACCCTAAAAATAAAGTCAGAGGTGTGATAAACTTAAGTTCATGTATTAGAGCTAATATCCAGACCTGAATGTATTTGAGAATCGATGACATAATGTAGGTTCATTCAGGCTTTCCATCCGATCTGCCTGACCTTGTGCTATTTTGTACAGGAAACAATCTCAGTAAATGTGACATGAACCCAGAACACTTGAATTGCTTTAATCGCAGCAAATGTTTGCCTCAGGTGAGCGTTGAGTCAGACACACAATAGATTTTGTCTTGAAAAAAGTAAAAAAGAAAAAAAAACTGAAAAACTTTCTTTCAATCACAGTTGAGAATTAATTCTGTTTACTATGTAAAATATCTGTTATATAAAATCAAATTAAGCAAGATTTTGTTTAATGACAAAAAGTGTAAAAGTTCAAGGGATCTGAATAGTTTTGACTTTATAAACAGCTTCAAAAATCAACCAAACTAAGGTGTATGAGTTTATTAGTGTCTTAGAATGAAAAACTTAGAGCCTTTACTGACAATAAACCACTGTTGACATACTTTTAATGGGAAAAGACTTTGCACAGACATTTCAGAAAGAGAAAAAAACCCATATAAATCCATTGCGAACCAATTCTGGCCATTAGCTTGAGCTGAGTCACTGTTTCACGCGTTCTTCCTCACACTCGGCAGCATATATCAAACATCAACCCATATGATTTGGACAGTGTATCTGAACTAAAACAACCTACAGTTGCCTTCTGGATTTCAACCCTCTCCTGTCTTCCTACCACAGCTGCTTGTCTGCCTTCTGCTTGATTCTCTTCAGCCCTTTCTACACCCCACAATCCCTCTGGGACTCTGACCTCAGAGACCCTCTCCTCACTTCCTGACATGCTGAAGACATGTTCAGGGTGTACAGATGTGCTCATCACTCCTTGCAGATGTCGAGCGGTATGACAGCAGGGAGTGATGATGTCAGGGCCTGGACACCGACCTGTAGTACATCGGTCAAAAGAGAGGTATTTAAACAAGTTGTGTGACTGAAGAAGAGTAAATGCAAAAAATCAGTTTTCAGGTAAAAAAAATATTTTGAGAACAAATCAAAGCAACCTAGCAATTGGTTAAAAAAAAAAAAGACAAAACAATTACATCCACCAGTCTAGAAAAGTCTAGCATGCTATTTACATTCGAGTGAGGTTTTCCTGGTCCTCTCATCTTCATTTTGTTTATTTTTTGTGTGTGGTAGATTATTTTCTGAGGAGAAATTTCTTTTGGTTTTATAGTTTGCATTTTAATCAATAAAACAATTTAATCATGACAAAACATTGGATTCAATGCTCCTTTAGTTCAATACCACTGTATGGAGTCAGATTTCAGTGTATTTAGGTGAGTTTTGACGCTTTGCAGTTTGATATTGTCCACAGAAAAAGTTTGTGGCTGCCGCACATTTTCACGCCAGCAAAAAGGTGTGCGTATATTTACGCAAACTTTGACGCAAAGTAAATTTTTATACATGCCGACTTGTGCGTAAGATATGGCGCTGCACATTTTTTGTGCACTTTATGCATGAGGCCCCTGGTCATCACTTTATCACCTTAAGCTGAAGCACACATGGGCTATGCAGTGAGACAGTCATTTGAATATGCCTAAACAAAACAAAAAAAAAATCTAAAAGCTTTTATTTCATGCTGTAGTGAAAATGTGGACTGAAATTTAATTGAGATACACATGAGTGGATAATGTGTCATGACATTATCCACTCATGTTCAAAAAATCCTCATGCTGGAGAAATGAAATGATGATAAGATGAAGAAATTCCCCACAGTGATGTGAATTGTTTGTTCCCAGTTATTCTGGCAGTTGTAGATTCTTCAAATATGAAATAATTACTTAAATTGTTTGTTGCATTTACTATTTTCATCTTAAGCGGACAATGAAATTTGTTTACACAATCTGAAACATTTAGGTAAAACGAAAAGCCAAAAAAAGAGGAAGAAACCTGAAAACAGGGTAAAAGAGTGTTTACCCTGTAAGCCGGTAAATGATCTTACATCAAGGTTTATGGTGTTTTAAAGAAACAAAACTACAGGGGAGAGCGTAAAGTGCTCGAACCATTTATGGTGACCTCGTCATTGGTTCGATTCCTGATCCGTTGACCGTTCACACATTTCTTCCCCTTCTCTGACAACCCACTTTCCTGTTGTTTTAATATCAAATAAAGGTTTGGAGAGCCAAAGAATAAAAATTTTTTTTAGAAAGATAAATAAAAGGAGCGAAATTTAATTTGTGTGTGGTCCAAGAAATAATCTAACCTCCAGTGTAGGTGTTGTTGCAAAGACATCAGGTTTTAAAGGTGCTCCTAAAGGCTTCATCAGAGGCATCTGGTGAGACCATTATTTTCCAATCAGTTGATCCAAGCAGTTTGCAGATGTTATGACCATCTTATCCGCTTAATGTCATCCGCGGCCTCTCCCTCGTTGCACTCATCAACTGTTGTTTAATTACCAGTCCACTGTAAAGACTCAATGAACTATTAAATAACTTAATGATTTTGGCACTTTCCACCAAGGAGCTAGCATCCAGTGAAGCACTTCCCTGCATATTTTACAAATGACTGCTGGCAGAGGTGTGTCAGCTTTGTTCCCTTATAGTCCCTCCAAACACTGTAATGAACTGTAGAGGGCGTTCAGTTTGCCAAAGATCACAAACACAATGGGAAACTCTTGTCCAAGATTGGCTCTTCAAGCGACTTTTAAGCAAATACAATATTTTAACAGACGTTTGTCTAAGGAGTGACTCTATCTACTAAGCTTGTAATGCAATAACACCTTCATCCCCAGTCCAAAAGTGCCTTTCCCCCCACACTTAACCACAACGTCTGGGACTTTATTATAACAGCTACTGTCAAGCCTGGTCAACATTTAAACAGCAGATAACGCAGCTTGGCGTTTCCAAAGCGTTGCTACATTCTCTCTCAAACAGCTTAAATGGGGAAACTGAAAGTTGTAGGTTATTAACGGCGACTAGAAGGCAGCGGTGAATCGGCCTCCACGGAACGATGTCAGCCCAATCTACACAGAGGCCAAAAGGGAGCTTTCATCTCTCTAAAGACTCTTTTAGTGCTTATCGTACCGGATCTCGGAGAGTTCACAGAGCACAGTATATAGCTCGCTGCCTGCCTGCATTACTACCAGCTGTCATTCAGCGCAAACACACGGACATTTCTTCAAAAATCATTCACACGTCTTACTGAGGTGTGTCGGCAGAAGCACAAAGGTGTTACAGCACCACTCTGCTTCTTTCTGGGAAGTTAGACACAATAACCTAAACATCACTGGCTGAAGTTTCAAACTCCGTGTTAAAATCTTGGAAAGCAAAATACATTTTAATTTTTAGAGGACAAAATGCTTAAGGAAAATTTGAGACACTTTTAGTAAAATGATTAATGCCTAAAACAACTGATCTTCATGAAGATCATTTCAAAACGTGCTTGTAATTGTTACTTTAAATCACAGTTTAAAATATACAAGTATATCAAAACTTATATTTAAAGTAAAATTTACTTTTTTAACCTTATAGCATGTTATGTTATTCCCTCATCAAAAACAGACCTGCAGTGTTGCTTTGACTCTTTAGTGAATGTTTCCACAATCCTTGAATCTCCCATGGCAACCATTCAGGATGTCTGGACATTTTTCATACAAAGTTCCTCCTTGGAGTCACAGCCTATAGCTAAGCTTCTGCCTCACAGAGCAAATAATTTTTAAAATTCTCTGACCCAAAACAAGAGACATTTTGTCTAATTTAAATTCAGACTGTCTTCTTATTCAGTGTATGTATGGTTTCAACTGCAGAAATTTGAATATATTTCTATTTCTAACTCACTTTTATTTTCTGGTTTGTACATTATCTGTGATTGAAACTAGATTCTGGCACTGACAAATAAGAAGAAACATCAGATTGGCAGCAAATTAGCATGACATATTGATTGGAAAATTATAAATGGTGCCTTTATTAAGGGCTAAAATGTCATTCTCCAGACATACAACTCTTGTTTATTATTCTGAACTTTCACTTGGTCTGTGGTTATTCTTGTTGACTAGAAAGCCTCTGACTTGTGTCTGTAGGGAATTGTTTGAAGTAGGTCAGTCATGGTGTGCCAAGCAGGCACCAAATGACCAACATGATGAAAAACACTTAAAATCAAGCCCAGGAGGCAGCAGGTTTGTTCAAACAAAAGGAACCATTTGGTGCGTTTACTCTGGAGGTATCCCCCGGTTGTGCTTTCTACAGCGTTCAGAAATCACAGAGCCGGTAGCATGCAGTTTTTGGAAAATAACACATAGCTTGAGGATAGAAAGGAAACTTTGTCTCTGTCCCTCACAAGATTTCCCTTTGTTCTTCACTTTTGCCGCCAACATCGACAGGCTGACCAGACAAGATCACACACAACCTTTAGCCTCTGAGTGACACAAGCAAAGGTGCACATAATTTGAAGCTTGCATCAGATGCCTCGCTGCATAAAAATGTGGGATTACCAAAGCAGCATTCCTTCCCAACATCATTACCTAAAGAAGTTCTGGTCGTACCCGTGCGCCCTCTTTCATCATCCTCCTAACTTGACTCCTAGTCTCTTGCCATTGTCATGCAAGAAGAAAAAGAGAGAAGTATTGAAAACCTTGTTTTCAGCAGATGTCGTGTGCGTGTGTTTCTGTTGAGATTTTCCTAATTACCTCCCAAAGGAGCGTTACGGCTGTCAGCTAGAAAAGGACGGGGGGCAAAGGGAAGATTGAAGAAGGGAGACGACACAGAGAAACGGATGGGAAGAAATACAGAATATCAATGGAAACGAGGCAGCAATGAAAAAAAGAGTGAAGAAGGGAAAACAAAGGAAGGGGCAAAAAGATGGAGTTTGCAAGTGATCTTTCATTTGCACATTTGCTGCCATGCTGACACTTTAGCCCTCACAAAACAAGATGGATGCTGATGCACATGCTTAGCGACTGCACTTTACTTCACAGATTGATTCCTTGATTTCCATAATACAGTTTTATTGTCTGAACTGGCAGGTGATATGGCCTTTTCACAGTGCGTTTATCTGCAATTGGCATAAAATTTATGCAGACAAGAGAAATTGAGCTGCATGGTTTATTTTTTTGGACTTAGATTTTAGTGTAACTTAAGAACATGTTGCTTCACAGTCATGACTTTACAATGTAAACAGGTTATTCAAAAAGACAATTCTACAGAAGCTCTGGCTGAAATGTTGCTTTTAAAAGTCACTCAAAACATTTTTCCATGAGGCCACGATGACACAGAAATCTCACAAAACAGGGTCAGTTTCATGACTGTAGCTGTGTTTCCATTGACCATAAATTTGAGAAAATTGGAATTATGAAACTAAGTTTTCTCAATAGAAACACTGCAGTTTCCAAAAACCCTCACGGGTTTCAGCACATTTTTGAGTTGGGATGAATTGGTTTTTCAGCCATATCAAAATAGATGTATTTCGCAAAACTGCAGTGGAAACATTTTTTCACATCACATGAGTTACGTGATCAACAACCATATGTCACTACTGGTGGAAAAGATGAAGAAGACAACAGGAATTTCTACAAGGATTTTGTAATGGAAAAGCAGATCCTGAAAGAATAGTTTTTAAGTGTTTTTGTGTATATTTTGTTAACTCCATTTTCATATGGAGAGTTCTTACATATTTCACCACATGGTGAAATATGTAAAAATGGAACAAACAAGAGCTTCACTTATAATAATAATAAAAAAATTAAAATAACATGAATTATCTATTAGACATGAACATAAATGCAAGAAAAGTTTAAGGAGTTAAGCTGTACCTTATTGAAATTGTGTGAGACTGACCATAATAACATTTTGAACACTGAGTTTGAGGCTTTTCTGAACCAATGATGACTTTGTTCATCACAGACTAACCAGGGTTTGACTGTATAATAATGTGGATCCTGGAGAAACCAACCTGAGAATGTGACTGTCTGTAAATTGAGGGTACTTTAGAACAGTCTTTCCCCTCATGACATAGAAATATATTGTCAGGTTATGGTCATGTGAAGACATACATTTTTCCTTTGTGCACAAATTTACCAGATTTACCTTTTAAGAAATCCTCCATGTTCTCATGACACTTTTACTGCTGGAATGTTGCATAGATAACCCCTCCTATTTCCAGCCAATAAAAAAGGCAGCATGCATTATAAAGGGTTCAAATCCAAACGCCTCTTTCTGCTATTATAGGTAAGTGCATTTTTCAGGTCACAGTCCTGCATGAACAGCATAAAGCCTGAGCAGGTTTTAATAAAATATATTCCCAGTGTGATCATATGAGGGTCGTGAAAGTGAAATATTACAAAATCTTGATTTCACAGAGAACAGGGAAATTTCCTTACTTGAGTCAGTAAACATTGTTAGCAAATTCTTTCACTGAATTAAAACAGATATTCGGTACTGAAACAGCAAAAGTGTGCTTTTTTGATACAGCAGATTAATTTTGCCAAAAGCATGCCTGCAGCGGACTGTCTGGGTGAAGCGATCCATGGTGCTAAAAAAGCGCAGTCTACTTGTGTAGAAAGCCATCCAGATGTAACAAATGTAACACTGGGAGCATCTGCCTAATTATTACACTTTTTACATTCTGAAAACAGTCTGCAGCAGAAAGTCTTCAGTTTGCTCTTTTATGTCTAATATATAACGTGCCTAATCCAGTCGTAACTGTCCATTTAGCTCTTTTTAATAAGTAACATAGTGACTGATTAACTGAATCAAGATGGTGTCAGCTCACTTTCATATTATTATTATTCTAGACAGGCGCTAAAGCGAAATGGCCAGCATCTCCATGTATCTCTGCGTACTTTCGATGTGTGTTACTTTGTCATGGCAAAGTAACACACATGGCAAAACTTGGGTTCTGTTAATACTTTTAAAGATTCTTATTTGCAGAAATTGCCCTCTAAAAGACCCGTCTTTGGCTCTTCAGTTGCTGATTTGATTAGCAGTTATTGCCTGATTTACTGATTATAGCCTCATCCTTCAGGTTGTCTCAAGAGGGTCTCAGTCACTCTTTTTTTTTTCTCCGCACAATTAGTTAGGAGAGTGTCGGATCAAATTAAAGTGAAAACATGAAAATAGCGTTGCTCAATTTGCATGTGCAAACAGATAAGTTGTGTTTCCATGTTTTAATCCGGATTTTGAAGCGTCATGTTAGAAAAGGCGAATGCAAATTGAAAAATTTGAAGCAACTTTCTCAAGTGTTGCAAAAATGTTTTCATTCTCACTTGAGGTGGTTTTTGGCTTTTCCGATGGTTGGTCCATACTCGTTTTCATCTTCAACATCTTTTTTTTTTAATTGTCACCATATGTAGCAATAAAATCTGACAAAATTACACTTTGCGCAGCCTGCTTGATTCCCGCCAAACCAGCACACGGAAAAATGTCTAACCCACGTTTCATTTTTTGCAACTTTTTAGAACATTGCTCACAATTCAAATGACAATTAGATGGAATCATAGCTGAATAACTTGACAAGGTTTAATTTAATTCATCTTTTAAATAAATTCCCAATGAACAAAAATTATACATAGAATAATTACACATTTAACCAAATAAATCCACTTTCTATCCATTTAAAAAAAAAAATCTTCAGTCAGATTCAGGAACTGATTATGTGCAATCTTGTTCAGCCTTTAGTACAATTCAACACAGTCAAAGACATTTAATACAATAGTTAAAATGTGATCTCTCCAGGAAAATTGAACTGATTCAGAGTCATTGACAGCATCCATTATCATGAGCAACCGTGTGGCGGGGAGCGGAGATAAAACTCTTCCTTTTGACAAGATGAATCCTCCAGAAAGGACCAGACTCAGTGTGAGCTCCAATCTGAAACCGCTTCTACCGAGCTGAGGGGAGGGGAAGGAAAGCCTGAGTGTACCTTTTTAAGAAAAGGAAAAATTTGCACAGAGTTAATGGCAGCAATAGCGCTGTCTAAGAAAGAACACAAAAGTACTTTCCATTGGGAAGAAAAAAAAAACGCAATTCAGCAAGATTAAGGGCAACAGCAGCTCAGCCCTTCCAGGAAAGGAAAAGAACAACCAAACGTGTTTTTTTTTTTTTTTTAACAACTAGACAAAAAGCAGGAATAAAATTGACTTAACTGCAGATATAATAGAACGTAAATGTGGAGTATTAAAAGTAGTCTATTGTCTAAAACGTAAGAGCTGGTTCAGCAGGAGAGAAGACAGACACATGAAAAATCTCCCCATTGTTTTTCTCTAAGAAACTCTGGTCTACCTGCAGTCTGAGAGCTGTATGCTCTGACTCAACGCTAATCCTGTGGCTATTGGGTAATATTAAACACAGTGTTCTACTTCATCAAGTAACACCTTAGAAAAATAAAAATAGGAAATAAATCAATTATTTGGTTCAAATGTTTCCCCAGCATGTTGAAATGTGAATATGTTCAGTTTTGATTGGGAAAATGGGCTCGGTATTCATCTTACACCTGAGCCCCACCATATTTTACACAAACAGACAAAGGCCAGCAAAGGACTGTGGATATAAGCAGTAAAAAATAATCAAATCTCCCCAGTCGGGGTGTTTCTAGCTCTGCTCATCCTACTACATGTTGAGTAATAAAGATGTCAGTACTGTGCACAGAATGTTGGACCAGCTATTCAAAAATGATAAAATATAGACCATTATTGGGCTACAAAGCTAGACTAATTGAGTTGTTTTCTGTTATCTCGTTTATGAATATATGGTATTACTTTCACACCTGAGACTAGTCAAAAAGCATAAATTGCTTAAATACTCAATAGACTTCCTGTTGGAGGAAAATATATTGCTCTGAAACACCCGAGGCGGGATCCTCCTCTCCACGTTTATGCACAGAAACAAAATGGGAACGGGCAGAAGTATTTATTTATTAATACATCAAGCATTTTATTTTCCTTTCTCTCAGCACACCCTCCTCTCTGCAGGCAGCATTTGTAAATGTGTGCTGACAGCAGAGGTTACCTTGAGCAGGCCTGCTGGACCTGGGGGCTGTATGTCTTCATTTTCACCAGAATCTGCAGATGCCAGGGAAAAGGGAAAGTTATTTTCTGTCTCTGGCCCACGGGGAATGCACAAGCTAATGATCTTGGCCACGCTGATTGTTACCTTGCGCCTAAAATAGCCCTTTACTTTTAGGGGCAAGTGCCAGGGAATGCAGGCAGCAAAGACAAGGAGGAGGGATATGTGGGCCCTGATCCAGAGTGGCGCAGGCCAGGGTAAACCATGTGAACACGTGAGCATACTCAGGTAGCCAGAGTCAGGTGTGCTCTGTGATTATACTGAGCCTTTGTTTCCAACAAATTAATCATCCGGATTATTTAGGTCGACCCGGATGCTCCGTGAGCACCTACCACATAGTCGGTCTATTAAAAACTCTGGGTTCGGATGCGATGTGGAAGTCTACTTACAGTTCAAGCAACAGAAGCAAAGCTGTTAAAAATCTTTGCCATTGTTCTGTTCCAAAATGTGACACCTGTCCACTGGATTATGTATTGCTTGATTCCTAAAATTTTATGTCTCAATGTAAATGAAGTACTCTCAGCCAGTGCCTCTCATTTAGTAGTCATGCATTGCCTAGAATGTCTTCATTCGCATCAAGGACACTATTGACAACAAAGTAGACCAAAACCAAGAAGCATCCAGCAGGAACCAGTCTGTCTCTGATGCAGTGTTAATTTTCCTTCACCCTATGTTTTATAAAATAAAGCCCAGGATTTGCACCAATCAGATTTCAGTTCAGACTGACTCTGACACTGGTACCAATGTACCACGGCAGGGATGTGTCTTGAGGGACCACTACTCACAAATAATTGCTTTACAAGGTATCCGAGGCATCAAATTGTGAGGTTTTTCATTGGTACACATTGTGTTCGATTTGATCCAGATGTTAACAAGTAATTTCTTCCAAGTCTCATGTGTTTTTCCACCAGTCAGTCAAGTCTGAAATCTCTGACCATTTGAAATAAACATTTTCTCTCATCAAATCCATGACAACTCTAACCCTGCATTGCCATAGGTTGAGATGCCAAACCTGCATTGTTTGTTCTTTAGCAAAATTTCCATATGAACATTTAAATTTTTCTATTAATTTTGTAGCATTTAATTGAACATGCAAAAAACTGCCAAAGAAAGTACTATATAATTTTGAAAAATGATGCTGTGTAATGTTTTATCACAATAGAAATACAAATAGGCATTTGTACTCTAACAAATATTTGCAGAAGGTGAAAACTGCCAAATACCTGGAACTACACGTGTCCTGTAATGTCCGATAGATACCAAACAAACCCAGCATCATTAGGTATTCTCACCTACCCCTCTGCGTCATGTGAAGGCTGATGCAGTGCTGACTTCAATTCGCCGGTGTGCAGTGGAGAGCATCTTGACCTTTTCCATGATAGTCTGTTATGGAAAGTGCTTTGAGTCTGACAAGAAGAAGCTACAAAGAGCAATCAGATCAACTTAAAGAATGACCAACAGTAGCCTCCTTTCGCTAAAAGTGATTTACAACAGGAGGTTCAGACACAGAGCAGAGAACATCCTGAAGCATCCCATCCAGTCCAGTGACTTTTTATTCCTCAAAGTCTATACATCAAGGTTGAGGAGTAGGTTTGCTCCTCAGGCTGTGGTTTCCATGAACTTGGCCACAAAAATCAGTCCTTTGACTTTGTTTTTGTTTTTACACATATTTGAATCTATTCTTATATTTTTGTAGGTCATTTTTGTACACTGCTTTTTTATTTGTGTGCCTCTGTTGCTGGCATAAGATACACATTTGTTTTTTTCCATGTCTCTAAAATGTTAAAATATGATTCTGATTCAGTCGTTTAACCAATATGACAGAAAGGAAGATGACAAAAAAACAGACAAAATGCTTCTGGTTTTGAAACTATTAAAAGTTGGAGAAGTTACACTCCTTACAGCATTTGCACTTTGTCTTAGGCTTCTTGCTCATAAACTCTTAAAGTTATTTAGGGCTACTTGTGTTCTTAAAAGTTGAACTTTCAGCAAAAAAGAAGTACAATGTGCTTTCTTATCCTCAACGCCCACGGTGATAGAAAACTTTTTTGGGTCCTTGATTAATAACTTTCTTTTTTCACTGTCGAGTATTTTGCAAAAGAGTCATCTGATCTCTGCAAAATGAACAAAAAAAAAAGGCATCTAAGGACTGTGGCTGTGTGAGACTGGGGGATTGAAATCACACAGAGGGGATGGACAAGCAAAAACAGAATAGAGAGATTCAGCCTGCATTCACACCATCTCTGATGATGCTGCATCTTCACCCAGGCGTTTGTTTCGTATTCCAGTCCATGTGCCCAGGATCAATGCTCGCTATTCTTACTGAACCTTGTGTCGCTCAGCCACAGAAAAGCTATCACTAAACTCTGTCTCTCCCATTTTCTGACTTAACTCGACCAAGTTTGGGGTCGAGTTAAGTCTACTGCATTATTCTGGCAGTAGTGGAGTCGTTGGCAAAATAAATAAGGGAGGTAACAGTAAGATAAATATTAGTCCTTGTAGGACTAACATTTATCAGTACAAAATACCAACGCAATACAAAATATCTCCTCAGTACTCCATCAGAAAATAGCAGCTTATGAATGTTTATAGTGCATGAAGAAAGCTTCTTGGCTAACACTTTATTTGTAGGGGTGTGCATAAGACTGGCATGAGACATATCGTTATGTCATAATGACATAACACCTGTTATGAACACGAGGAAGTCTTCATGAATGTTTCACTGCTGTCCTGAAGTGTCAAGACACTTAATGCAAAGTTGACACTTTTAATGGACATAATTCATGTTAGTAGTGTCCAAAGTGAGTCCTTGAGGGCTTGGTGTCCATGTTTTTCTTCTTTCCCTGGTTTAGCACACCTGACTCAAATAATGGTTTATTTTCAAGCTTCAGAAGAACAGTGTGGCATGCTGAGGAGTTGGAGGTTTGACCCAGCTGTTTAGGAGCAGAGCCTGATCTAAAACTGGCAGCACATTGTCCCTTGAGAACTGGAGCCTGACACCCAGCCCTGTGTGATGTCCATGAAACCTAGAATCATTTAGGCTTTTTGGTGTTCCAAGTAAATTGACAATCCACAAGTCAGGTTGTTCCCTCAAGTTTGGATGAATGACAAAAACAAAGCTGTTAGATGTTCTTTCCTTAACAAGCCATGTAAAGAATGTATCCAACACGTGCAAGTAGGTGTGCCGACCAGATAACACCAAAATCAAATTTTTAGGCTGCCACGAAAAATGCTGAATGTGGTAGAAAGCTAGCAATACACTTCATGCCAAATACACAAAATGCTTGATATCAAGCGTCTAAGACCCGCATTGGGAAGAACCTCTTGACTCTTGGCTGGTTTCCTCTGCCGGTCTTTTTGTACAATATCGAATGAAATTGAGAGAGTGGCTTGGATTTATTTACTAAAAGCAAGACAACATCGTCATCGGGGGCCTCTACCCGATGACCAGATAACTCAGAGGCATTCTGACTTTGAGTCCCACCACATGCTCCACAAGCCACACATTTACGAGGGCCGGTGTCGGCGTTATTTTTGCTTCACCACAGTCCAGTTTAACGACTTGATGATGTGGGTCATATTGACTTGATGACCCGCATCCCCACATCTCTTTCCAGGACACCAACCACAGGCTGCTACGTCCAATAGCAGAGTCTCTCTGATAGGCTGACGCTCTCCATCCAGCTGCAAAAGTTCAGAATTTGCAACTATAGCATCTGCTGCTCTGAATGCACTGTATGCCTGTCAAAACCTTATACTCTGAAAACATGCATTGTGCGACGCTCTTTTAGACTTTGCATGTAAACCAGAAGCCCCTGATACTCAAAATGCGTTTGATCTCAGCACACTATAAGAGGTTGAAAAAGACCTGAAAGTGGGGCAGAAATAAATCACCCTGTGGATACAGTCAAAGTTGCAATGGTTTAAATCAAGCTATGTGTTAAAATTACCCATTCAAAATTCAAGCCTGAATTCAATGAAGAATTTGCTGGGGGAAAAAGTAAACACAATAACAGCAATAGTTTTAAGGTCCTTAACTGATTTATGCAAGAAATTCATGCAGAACAACTTACGACCATGTGTGGAAAAAAAACCATTTGCATTGTCCCTTGATTATCTGATACATCCTGATCTGCCTGAAGCAAAGCTGTGCCCTCCAGCTTTTTCTGTTTCACAATGATGGAAGTAAATGAAGTGCATGTGGGGCCTGTAGAGACCGGGACACTTTAACACTCCACCAAAATTAAGGGTTATTGCACTTAAATACAGGCTGACAGTAATTTGTTAATCATGGGGTGACCATTTTGAAGAAAACTAATTGGCTCATCAGTAATCAGGGACTAATTCATTGTCCTAGCTCAGCCTGAAAAGACTTCCCAAATTGCACTATAACAATCTGTGTTAGATGATCTCTTCCATTGTCTAGTGGGAAGTAAATAGATTTCCCTTACAAAGAAAAATATGCTTTTATTCTATATGAACAAATTATTCTTTCTGATAATTCACTCTATCAACAATATAGCTAGACTTTGGGAAAGGCCTTTCTTTATCTTCTCTGTGTTGCTTAGCTTACAGTCGAAAAAGCTGACTTTTCTACTCAGAGCTGAGAAGTAACCCCTACACAAACACTTCTGGATGAACTGTCACTATCAGGTCCTGATCGTTCCACCTCAGATGACAGCAGAGCTCAAATCTCTGCAGCCATTTTTCAAAGTCTTCTGGAAATTTTTCTGTGGTAAGAAAGGGCTGCACACCTTTAGGATAAAATCAAAAGCAGTCCAGGGTCTGTTAGTCAAACATTATGATGGATGATTTGCTCTTTTCCATGTTTTTTGCCTTCCCGTCACAACACAAAGGTATTAAATTGGGTTTTTATGTGAAAATAAACTGTTCCCTAACTGTGAAGTGGAAGGAAAGTGATACACAGGTTTTAACATTTTTAACATATTGTTAAAACCTGCCCTGTTTAAACTCATATTCCTAAATAAAATCCAGCATTGCAAGTCACTTCAGAAGACAGATCTATATTTACTGAGATTTATTACACAATATAAAACGAACAAACACCACAACAAATGCTGTGGAACACATACGACAGGTCAGGTAGACATTTGTGGAGAACATTGAAGAGGGATTACAACAATATCCCAATTTTTAAGGCCTTACAGATTATTGTTCAATCCGTCACCTGAAAATGGAAAAAGTATTGTACAGAAAAAAAAGTTAGGAGATTCTTGATAGAACAAGCATAAGTTAGCAAAAGTCTTGTATCAATTAGTGAGAGAAATACATCTGGATGTCTATCTACCATATAACTGCACAATTTGACATTTTGAAAATAAATTTGCTTAATGCAAACACAAAAAACATCTTGTTTTTCAATAAAAGTTTTGGCACTAGGGTGAGGTGGTTGGCCATATAGAAATTGGTTTATTTTGTAAAACTTTTGAAACACTTTTGTTGTAGCACACGAGTCACATGGTCAACAACTGGATGTTGCCATTGTCGGAAACCATGAAGAAGTCAGGAAGGTAGCTGGATGACCAGGATGCAGCCTATTTTTTTAATGACTTCTTGTGTTAACAAACTTTTTCACATGTGATTTTAATTGCGTTTCTTATTTCAAGGAAACACCTTAATCGTGATTTTTATTTTTTTCTGACAGTAGCAGAATATTGATAAAGTTATGCACACATTTGCAATGAAAACCATTGAGAATCCTTGTTTGCAGTTAGCCACGAACCCTATGGGGTACATAGCAAAAACGTGGAGTGAATATGGAAGAAGCTCATCTGGTCAGATAAGAGTAATATGAAACTTTGGCTTAACACTTGAGGAAGAAAACCTACTCGAACATTCAAAAGAAATATGACTGGAGATTCAAAGATGAAAGGAGGCTCGTCTTTCAGCAGGATGATACTAAACACACAGAGAAAGCTGAATGGCCAAGTCTATTTCCAGTTCTAAGTATCAGTGGGGAGACTGAAAAATTAATGTCAACAGGCTCTCGACATCCAACAGACTGACTTTGGTATTTTGCAAAATAAGATTTGCTAAAATTCTTGTCTCTAGATGTACAAAGTCAGGAAAGACGCACAAAAGAGTTCTTGTTGAACTTGAGGTTTTATCAGTAAAATATGTAGAGAAGCATTTACTGCTTTTCTTTCTCTTCACCATATAATACTTTGCTGCATTGATCTCTAACGTAAAGTCCTAATAGAATCAGTTGAAGTTTGTTTTTACATTAAGTCAAAATGTGAAAATCTGTTTGAGGCACTGCATATTTTACACAGTAAAGCAATTACAACCAGTGAGTACCTTCTTTGAGGAAGTCATAAGTTAAACATTGAACTCTTGCCCAAGATGATGTTTGTCTAGTTGCACTGACATCTTAATAATTTAAAAGGTCAAGCTAATCAGGCAAAGACACACAAACACACACGCAATCAAATCCATCTTGATGTACTGCTGTTTGCTGACTCAATTTGGTGAACTAGGGTGAGTTTTCATTTGCATCCCAATTTGACCCGAGCACCTTTTACCTCTTACAGAGGCTCATAGCACTTTTATTACTTCCCATTTAATCAGTCAGTTGTTGTTGAGTTCTCTGAATGCCAATGGTCTTTCTGTTCAGTTAATCTCAACTACAGCTTACACTTGCCTCCATTTCCACAGAATGCCCCTTGGCAAACACCAGCGATTGTGCCTGAATGGATGATTTGAAATGCAGGTGCATGGAACTGTGCGACTGGAATGCTTCCAGCTGAAAAACCAGGAGTCACCTTTTCCCACTGCGATACAACTTGTCACAATGATGCATTTCATCCAGGTTGATTCTGGCAGCTGTTGGTGGAACAAAGTTCCAGCTTCTCCACAACTCAAGATTTTGTGCAAACTTCTGCTTTTTGACCTCTTGCAGTGTTGTTTTAGGAATTGGGCTGCTGGTTAGCTATACTGTAAAACTTATTTTGAAGTTTTTCTTTGACTTCCAACAACCTGACTTCAATCTTTTAGTCCTGCAGTTTGAATATCAGTCATCCTTCAAAGCCCAGAAAACCTCTGATGACCAACAAAACATCTCAAATGTAGAGTGGGCAGGGTTTTGTCATATTTTTTATTTCACACAATGTAAAATGATGCACAAATGGATTTTTTTTTTTTTTTAATTTTCAGCAAAACAGTTCTTTGACTTTGCAACAACAGAGTTGAAGCATCTGCTGCCACCTTGCCTCCCAAGTTCGACTGCGATGGAAAACACGACACCTGTTCAGCCTTATCTGATTGCTTTCTGTTTGCTCCTGTTATCTTTAGCTCACCAACTACCAGAGGTTTGTGGAATTGTTGTTAGATAAGAAACTACATATCAAATGCAAGGGACACAGGTTCCAGAAGTTTTCCACAGTACTGTGATCTACATTTGCAGCTTTGTACAATATCAATGTAATAACAAAATCAGATTCCATAGACCAGGGGTGTCAAACTCCAGTCCTTAAGGGCCAGTGTCCTACAGTTTTTAGATGTGCCACAGGTACAAAACACTGGAAATGAAATGGCTTAATTATCTCCTCCGTGTGTAGATCAGTTCTCCAGAGTCCTGCTAATGACTTAATTATTCTATTCAGGTGTGGTGCAGCAGAGGCACATCTAAAATGTGCAGGACACCGGCCCTTGAGGACTAGAGTTTGACACCCCTGCCATAGACAATTGGATGGTAAACAGGAAAATGTTAACTTGCAACCTAATTGTTCAAAATCTATGTAGAGAGAAATCAGGCTGCCTGTTTTACTAACCAAAGTATCTACTAAAACAGGAAATGCCCAGAGCCAGAAAAATTACCATAAGTCAGGTTTGGACTGTTGCTTACTCAGCGAGTGGCATTGGTATTTTCAAAAATAATTCACTAAGACAAAAAAAATATTTTTCTTGAAGTGAATAAATATATTATGCATTTATGTTGATCAGGCATATTTCACTGCTGCCGCCAACTGTTTTGGAGGGGAACTGCAGGTGTTTCCAAAGACTGGCTCTGCCCCTGGGAATGGCAATACTGCAAAAACCATTAGCAAACCATTAGTGAATAATTAACTCGAACTCCATTCTTCAAGATCTGAATACTAACCGACCACAGAGGAAGGCTTGCCAGAGACTACCTTCAAAGATTGGGAATGGATAAAGGCCTGACTGCAGTTCTCATCCAAATTAGGCACTTCTGGGATCATCCTGACCTGCTCTTCATGCTGAAGTTACCACATTGGCTTGCGTGCAACAAATGCAAGTTAAAGAATGGTGTATCGTTCCTACAATAGCGTGTGACCAAACTGGTGACCACCATAAGGAGGCGGTGGCAATCTGCTTTGGTTGCGTGTGGCTCCATGTATGGCTCCAGGGGTGTGTGATTATTAAATCAATATTTTTTATATTGCATATATAGTTTCTTTGAATTCATGTTGGCACTACAGCAGATGCAAACACTTGTGGTCTTATTTCTACTTCGAGGGCACAGCCAATAGGCTTCAAGGAAATGAATGGCGCTTCTGGGTTGGCTGCTATGCAAGCACCAGCCAGTACTGGGTCAAGTGGTAATGGACATATATATATATCTGAGCTTCCCAAGCTGCATTTTCTTTTGACTATCTTAGATGTAACTAATAACAATAATAATAAAAAAACATGAATAGGGAAATATTTTGACAATACTTCGGGGTTACATTCCACAGAAAAATCTGCTGACAGATTCTCATTTCTCATACCGAAATGAGAATAGTTGGGGACTCATTGAAATATTTTATAATCAACAGATGAATGCATGAAGCCCAATTGTAGCAACAAACAATATTGCTTACATTAATTTAAAAATATTTTCTAATGTTTTTTATAAAATGAACAACAACCTACCCTAAATGTTAGCAGAAATAAAAACCATATATAATTTCAAATCTCACATTCAGTAGTGTGTTTGTAGAGGCTTGTGAACACCATTCTATGAGTAACTTCCTATTATTTCTCATGACATAATATGGCAGTGTTTGCCCTTGCTTATTCTTATTTTTAATTTAAAAAACTACATTTTGTTATCTATTTGTTAACAGAAACAAATAATGTATCTTTTTATTTTCAACATTGTTCCAATACTTCAGTTTAAATTACTCCTTTGAGATTTTAAAATTCAACCAAGCATGAATGCCTTATCATTTGGTTGACTGCAGAGACCCTCAGCTGCAAGCTTCCCTTCAGGAAAATATGGGTATTTTTATCTCCATATAAATTCCTCTCCATTCTGTCCACTTCTTTTCATTGCAGGAAGAGACATACCTGCTGTAAAGCCTTGCTGAAAACCAGCTGGAAGAGTAAAGCGACACAGCAGATTGTGGGGAGCACATCAAACACGCGACAATACCGTGTATGTCTTTCAGAATTTCTGCATATTGTTCTTGGCTCCTGAGAGATGACCGTTTCCTGGTTTCTCTCAATATGTGAGAGAACACATTCGACGACACAGTTACTTACTCAGATGGTACTGTTCACTTCCCTTTTTTTGGCTTTACTTTTCAGCAGGGAAATCCAAAAAGACAGCTCCTTCTGCTGGCCAGTGTCAGGCCTGCACAAAGACCCTGTCCATCTCTCCTCAGGTCTTTTCAGTCACTTTGTCCTGTGTCTCTCTACACGCCTTCCTCTCTGCTGCTACACGGGTCCCCTCTGCAGTGGCAGGTGCACTTGTGGGGCTATGAAGGATTTCGTTTTTTTTTTTTTTTTTTTACCAGAAACTTGAATGAAGGCTTTATATGCTGGCTTTCAATGTGGCTCCTGTTCAGCCCCCTGACTCCCCTGTGTTATCTTAGGAAAGGCACTATCATCTCTGTTATGATCTACATCCCTCCATTTGTGGCTTCTCACCCGTCAGACGAGACCGACTCACAAAGAACACCGGGGGGTTACAAGCCTCCGTTTCAATCAGGCGTTTGAATCCCCCTATGTACCCTTGCAAACACACACCAACAGAACAACACGTTGAGAGAAGCTGCATGTTAACTTCAACTCAGCCAAGATACAGAAACGAGCAAAAAAAAAAAAAGAAAAGAAAGAAAAACAGGACAGGCGAAGGTGTCTGACACTGCAGCTTTCAGCGGGGTTGCTGCAGAATTAAGTCAGTGAGCTGCGAGGACAGAAAAATGAGTCAGCCCAGCTTGTCATTGTCACTGTTCTAGCTTGACGCCTTGGCCGTTATAAACCCTGAAATGAGGATTAGCTCTTTAAAAGTCTGGTGCAATTTTTATTTATTTTTTTCTCTCCAAACTAAACTGTTATGCAACCAGCACCTATTGCTATGCAACAGAGATCCAACCTATTTTCAGCTTATGAAAGCTTTTACATTTGCTTCTCTAAACATTTAGTGTGCATGATACAATGAACTGAACACGGTCAGTTAGCTGGAAATTATTGGATGCTCAGAATCAGTAACCCATTAGATTGCTTAATAACATTGCGTAACACTGGTAGCAATCTGTATAATAAAAGGTTAAGATTTACATGATGTTGGACTGTTTCTTCCTTTATGGTCTTTCATCCCGATTTTACTCTTAACATTGGTCTAAAGCTTCAATGGTTTGCTTATTCTGTTTTGCTTAGTCTCACCTCTGCATTTTTTTCACAACATAATTAGAGGCCCTTTTGAATTTCCCTTGTGTCTATTGACCTCAACATTTTTGCTGTCCTTAGTCATTTATGTAAACACTGCTGACTAGACCCATGGTCCTCAGGGTCAGGAAGTCACAAACTAATAACTGACACCAGAAAAAGACAAATAGGTGGACGTCGGCCATTAAAGAAACCTCTGATTACCTTGAACATAATCTTAAATTAATGAAGCGCTGTTTCATTTTCATGATCATTGAGGTTAGTATTTAAAAGATATAATACGATTGTTGTGAACAGGAAGTTCGAGATTTGATTTTTTTATATATACTGTATATTTGTAATGTAAGATGTTTTCAGTATGGATTTCAGCACTTTTATTTCCCACACAAAAAAAAAATCACAGTAAGGACTTTGTTAAACTGTCTCTTTCTCAGTTACACATTCTGACCTGCATCACATCACATTAAACTTTGTGTTAAAATTCTCTGAATGGAAACGTCATAAAACGTATATCAATCTTTTCACACTTACACAATCTGCAGCACCAGGATTTCCGTTTTAGAAAAACACCAGAAATATCATGGTAAAAATTCTTAACAAAGGCCCAAATATTTGCTCTGATACAGCTGAGGAACTAATCATCTAAGTAATTCTTGTCTTTGTAGCAGTTTCTAAGTATCTAGTAAATAGATTATTGCTCAGTGATTAGCCAGTAAATAGCTAATATATGTAATTTTCATCAGACAAACTAGGTTGGGCCCCGTCTATGCCAGACTAGGACCGTCTTTTTATGTTTGATGCCTAAATCGTGGACAGTTTGTTTCAGCTACTTTGTGAAATGCCTTTAGATCCAATAAGAGCAGTGGCTCGATGCAACATGCCAGATAACAGCACCATAGATGTTCAAAATACACATAATTATTACAATGTAGGGGCTCTTGTAGAACATTAAATTGGTTAGTTGATTCTTTTTGTCAATAAATGCATCCATTTTTTTCAAACGTAAAATACTGAAATCCCAGTAAAGGTAGTCAGTCATCAGGTAGTTGAACAGTTCGATTCCGGATGCTAGAACCCATTCACTTCACACTCGCTGTTTAGAACAGAGGGGCTTCAAAAGCAACACACATACTTAAAAGACAGCATGACAACATTACTGCCATACTTCCTTCGTTTTCTCACATTTAGAACCACATAACTCAAAAAGCACACAATGTTGTTGATGGACACCAGAAGACGTTCTCAAACCCTCACAGAGACAATCAGTGTTTTGGTGGGTCTTTTGGTGATGTAGTGTGTAGCTCTAAGTCTAGTTACCATTAGTAACAGACTGTTCATTTACCACGTGTTGATGGCTCATTGTAAATTATTCCTCATTCATTTAGCACTTATTTTTCCGTCATTAAAATGGATGGCAGTCCATTTGGCATTTATCTTCATTGCCAGTGCTGTTTTAGGGGGGAAAAGGCTTTGATGGAGCAATTTCCTAATTATTAGATGACCCATGCACTTATGCTCTGAAGCAATAATGAATATTGACTTTACGGTGTCTCCTCTTGTCACCCTCAGCATGTTTGAAATTTAAGACCTTAATGGATAAACAATACGAGGAAAAGCCAATTTTGCGGAGTTGCCCTTTAGCCCAGCGGGAAGCTTTGAAAACTTCCCCTGAGTTGGCGTTTTCGACAACAAAAGCTTCTGCTCCCACCCACAGTGATTCCCAATGATCTTTTATCAAACAAGAGAGCGACATTGCCCTCTGTCAAATCAGTTACTCATCAGCCATCATTTCAGTGCAGGGGTTTTTAGTGTTGGCACTGGTAGTCAATCACCAGAACCTCTGTGGCTTTTCCTAAATGCACTGATCCTGCCAGAGACTCCATTGCCTTATTAAAGTGCAGTCACAGAGGCAGATCTGTCACGAGGCAGGAAGCGGCCGCCCATGGGAGGAGAAGAGGGGCAAGTGACAAGCAAATTCATTACACCACTTTTGTTGATGGCGTTGTAAAATGGAGTGTGAGATGTGGCGCAAAGGTCACCTGCATGCGTGCTGCTGCTGTTAAGGAAGAATGTGAATGAACAAGAAGGCAGGTGGTGATGTTTTGACCCTACACTTTGCATCTGCTAAGCTCATTGATTTTCTCCTTAGATTCATGTGTTACAAAAAGCGCTGCCTTATTGTTTTTATCCGGGCCACCCGTGAGGTAGCACATTTTCAGGCCATGAACAAGGAGTTTTTTGTTGAGTGGAGGCATGCTGGGACCTCGAAATGACTCAAACATTAACTTTATGTCATTTAAGTGTTGCAGATTCATGTCTCTGTGGCAGGAGAGAACAAAATGCACAGAGGTAGAATTGTGTGTATTCAAAATACAAAACATATATGCAACAGGTTACTCTTTGCATTTCTCCTGGAGTCCATGCCTTTTTACCTCAAGTCGTAGTCTAGATATGGCTTCAGGTAAAATAAAATCATGCTTATAACACATGAATAGCAACCTTTACCTTTTGATTCAAGTTCTTTTGCATACGTATTTGAATTTCTGTCAAAAATGCAGTATAACAGTAGACAGCCAAAAGTGACTGTTAAAAACACATGTTGTTTGTCTAACGTCTAATTCCCTATGTAAAGCAAAAATCAAGATGGTGAAAGCAACAAAATTGGATTCACTCAAATTGTTTTAACAGCTTTTTTTTTTTACACCATCACTATTTAACTAAAACTTATTCCTGTTTGCAACCAGTTCAATCCAAAGAGTAATTTTTTACCCTCTATCTAGTTATTAAACCTTTAGAACCATAAATGTTCCATGACTTTTTAAGAAATTTTTGACAAATATATACAACTTATTGTACATATACAATTCATTGTCATTTTCAAAGAACCATTTTATTTCTATTTAGTCAGTTATTTCAGAAATGCATTTCATTGTAAACTGAAAATGTGTCAACTGCATACTCGGCAGTGTACACTGTGTCTTGTACCATAACCTGTTATGAAACACAACAGAGTGATGTGCAGAGTAAACTGGGCAATTAATCTGGATCCCAGTGTTTATGCTTGCCAGTTGTACTTAGTGGTCACTTGAATGTGCTGCAATATAAGCGTCGTACAGCCAGTGTAGATCCCAATGTTTAATATGTCAGCAGGTGCAATGCTAAGCAGATGTTTTCATTTCAGGTGGCTGGTTTTGTAATGCTCATAACATACCTATTGCTGGAAAAAAAAAAAGTTAAATGACTTAACGGTGAACTGCAAAGCAAGTACATAAGAAAAAGTGAAAGATGTAATAGAATCATTCATAAATTTCAGGAACTACATCGAGGTGATTAAGTGGCACACAGTATTTGTAAGTTGCTTCAGAACAAGACATCCATCATAGGAGGGAGGTTGTTTTTTTTTAACGTACTCTAAATTTATAGAAAACCTTATTTCAATGCATCATGTCATGGAGTGATTAAATGTCTTTTTCCCATCCAAAGGCACGTAATACACTCAATATCCACTTAATCATTTCAGAATAAACCTTTTGCATTTTTTGCTTTTTTATCAACATGTGACTCAGCGATCAACAAATGATTTACCAGGTCTTCTGTGGTTAAGGCGTCTCTTGTGCAGGTCCGAATGTCTCCTAATTGAACATACAAATGTTGGCATTTTTAGCATACAGCAAAACGTACATATAACTGTGACACTCATTAGGCACAATAAGTTACCTAATTGATCCCAGAGTGGGGAAAAGCCATTGGCTTGTCTCCTGGAGCCTTTACTCTGAGAGTCTGAAACATACAAGCGAAGCATAATGCAGTAATTACTAGCCAGGTGCAATGCAGTAAATGCTTAATTGGTCCATGTTTGTGATGTAACATATTCATAGAATATCACATGTGGGATTCTGCACAGCAGAGTCATTATGGCAGAACCTCAGTACACAGCAAGGTGAGAAAAGAAACAAAGCGGTAATTATGGATGGAAACCAAAGTGAAGCGTCTTAAAATGTAAAATTATAGATTTGAGGCAAGACGTCAGGAAGAGGTCACCATGTCGCAAAAGCATTGAAAGAAACTGAAAAAGAAAAAAAAAACAATTACGTAAATGTCTGTCAAAAATATCTAATCCCATCTTCTATTGGCCCTCTGGGGGTTTGATTTTTGCTTCAGAAAATGTTTTAATGGGACACCTTTTGTTGTGCACAAAGGAGTGAGCTTGTTACCTGAAGTGTCCAATCCTAAAAAAATCCTCAATGGAAAACATGTTGCAGCAAACACATACCGTCCCAACATTAATGTCAGTGCACAGTAAACATTTCTAAAACAGTATTTTTCAAAGAAGTTACAAGACTAATCAAGGGTTCCTGAAGCTGAATCGGTATAATGGGCTTTTGTTAAAAGCACTTTTCATCAATCTGGTGGTTGATGAACCTAAAGTACAGCTTAAAAACAACAACTATTGTTGTTGTTGAGCTTATATGACTATTTATTCAACAATGTCAGAGCAAAAAGGGTTATCAAATTGAAAGTAGTGCTTGCTTTGTTGGTATATTTTATATGTATTTTTTATTTGAATGCAATCAGTTACAAATGCTGCAATTAACATATAATACAAGATGTAAAGATGTTGGTATGGTATATAAATCAAGACACTAGAAAAGCAACAATCTAGTATAGAAACTAATTTGAATCAGTAATTCCCTTCATGCAGTTGTCGTTTTCTCAGCTAATAACACTGTCTATTCCCACAGAGGCAAAATACGATGTTAGGCAAGCACTCACTCTTACGTCATCGTAAGCGCATATTTACATTCACTAGCTGAAAGTGGACAATATGTGCTCAGAGATGATCCATTTTCTGATGCATGTTGGTCTCATGCCGGATGGCTATACGATCTTTGTCATAGTTTACTACGAAAATTATGAGTCACACTTGTAGCTGAGTGGGCTGCAAAGCTGACCGCACTCGGAGAAATACCAAACACTGCGTCTGTGTGTCAGAGCTGACATGGTGTGCCGACTAGACGGCAGATTGAGTATGTAAATTTATTTAGAAAATTAAACAACTTTGTCATGAAGTTTTGTTCAGCTTCAAATGACATTTGTGCAGGGCAGCGGTTAGCAGCAATATGACTGTACCTTATTCAAGGAGTGATGAGTAATTTAATAAATTTTAATTACATAACCTATCTCATTTTGACATTTCTGGTTCTGCTTGTTTAATTAGCCTCACTTCTTTATCAACTTTATCGAAAGATTTGGAGAAAATCTCTACCTCGAGGCAAATACAGTGAGTTATCAAAAAAGTGGAAAGATCAGTAGAAGAGATTTTCCGACATAATCTTCAGTTACAGTTTCATTCATTGCAGAGAAGCTATAAAGTTGTCTGATTTTAGTGTTGACGTGTGTGAGAATCCAAACGGGAGCATCACATCAACTGCTGTGCACTGTAAAATGTTTCCTAATCCTTTGACTTCTGTCCTTTTTGTCATGTCACAGCAAGTATAACTTATTTGACTGACAAGCATCATTGTACAGAAAATGTTAGTGGAAGAAAAACATACATTTCAGAAATGTTTTCTGTGAGAGTTCAAACAGTGCAGTGTACATTTTTATCCAGCCCCCTTCCTTTGATGGATCCAAATTCAAATCAGACGCCATCAACTAATCTATCTAGTAAATAAAGTCTATATGTGTGTAAATCTTAGCATGGATATGTCTGTTACTTGAAGGCTTCAGGGTTTTTGAGCGAACATTGGAGGGGAAAAAGTCATCATAGAGACCAAACCAGACGAGGGTTAGATTATAAAACAATATCACAAGCTTTAAACATTTCCTAAATTATTCTTAACCAAAAGAACATGACAAGGAATGACTCTAGAGGCCATCAATGGCCCAGGGTAACTTCAAAGCTCATTTGAGAAATCCTTTGACAGAAAACACTTTAGTTTTACAATCTGGCCTTAATTTAAGAGAGGCAAGAATGAAGCCACTGTTTAAAGCAGGCCATAAAATGGTGGCAGCATCATACTGTGGGGATGCTTTTCTTTAGCAGGGACAGGGTAGGAATTGATGGGAAGATGGGCGGGGCTAAATACACTGCAATCCTTGACAAATACCTGTGATTAGCTCCAAAAGACTTGAGATGAGGGTGTTTCCCCGTCTCAAACATTTTAGTCTTTAGACATACAAAACTAGCAGAGACATACTCCTACAGGCCGCCATCTGTAGTCAGCTGGTTTTTACAAAAGCTAAAGAAATGAGACAATGTGAAAAGTAACAGCTGCTAGATTGCACATTGTGTTGGGATTTTTCACAGATAAAACATTGCATAAAACAGTCTGCTACACTTCATATTAATTTTCTACTCTGTACAAATTTGCTCTATAGGTTTTTCCATAACTTTCATCAGTCAAACGGTTCTTGGAGCTGAATCTCCCGTGCGACCTGCACATCATCAGTGTTAACTATTTTGTAGTTAACACAAAATTGTTAACACTATTCTCAAAGCAGCTTAAACAAATGCAACAAATAATATCTCTTATAGTTGAAGAGGATGTAAAACTTATAATGCATTCTAGACCTAACTGGAACATAATTGTTTTTATTTTGATTAAGCAAGATGAAAGTTTATCTGATCAAGATAAAAACAACTGATTCTATGAAATGTCCTAAATGACAAAATAAATGATTCTGTTGAAATGCTGTAGCAAATGCTCCGGTAAAATTTCTCACTAAACATTGATGTAACTCCTTGTGTTTTATTTCACTTTTCACACATTCATGCTGAACACCATTCTTCGTGAGGTACAGAATATTTCCTTATTACTAATGAAGATTGTCTTATTGCATTTCATTGTGTATTTATTTGGTCATAAGTTAAGAACATTACTTTCCCTACCGTAAATGAAATGAGCAATAAATCAAATGGTCATCACTATATAGAAATATCTTTAATGCCACTTCCACTGGTGGGGCAATATATCCCATTCACCAGAAAAATACCAGATGAGAATTTCTGCAACAGTACTGGAAAACTAAAAATCTGCTTTGAATTTTTATTGCATTTTTGTTTTACTTTTCACACAGTTTACAAACAGGGATCTAATGGAACGTTTTATCACAGCTCTGAGCATCATTAAAACATCATTAAACCTGTTTTTATATCATCATTTTTACATGTTTGTATGAAGCCATGTGGGGTTTAGTTAACTCTGTTTATCTGTCCAAACTCAACTTTTCCTTCAGCATTTCTTTATACAGAGTGACTTCGAGAATAACTTCCACATAAACAAAGAAAAGAAACTGAGATTGTGCTCTGTTGATTTTAAGCTAATCATACCCTGCACCACTAGAGAACTTCACTGTTTTTTTCAGTTTGTTATTTTTTTCTGTTGTTTTCTTATATTTCGAATTTACTCAACATCTTAATTTGTTCAAGTGACAAACTACACTTAGTATGGCAGAGCTCTTCATAGCAGTGGGAGAAGCATCAACCAAGTGAGCAATTAATGCAAAAGTAAATGAAAGCTCCTACCAATTAGGAGCCTGTTATCGAAGAAACTGGATAAGATGAGAGATACTCTGAGTTTAAGTCTCTAATCACTATGTCAAATCTGTTTTTGCAACACTTCATACTCTTAAGACAACTCCTCTCACAAAAAAAACAAAGGGTCTGTGGAAACGACAGCCACACCTTATTGAAGTTATTAGGGCTCTGAAGCTGTCTTCATGTTTTACGGCTGCCGCCATGTGTTGGCAACACAGACAGGAAAAATGGGGCTCTTATTGTCGAGAGGAAGAAGACAAATGAGGATTTGGAGAGAAGCGGGGAATATTGACAGGTTGGGACTTGGTTGATCAATGCCTACAAACATCAAACAGATGCACAAACTTTCCAGTGGCCCGTAAATTAAAAATGTGCCCTCTGTTGTTTTTTTTAACCTTTTGTTGCAGGTTATTTCACCAGTATTGTGCATCAATGAGCCATGCCCTCTCATTTCACATTAAATCCACGAAGGCTGCAGGACGGAATGAGAGACATTGAATAAAGTTGATATATAGCGCCATTTCTTTTCATTCAGGAGGTTACAAAGTCACTGGTAGACAAACAAATTCACAGAACACTTTTTCCATTTCCAGTCCTGAAAAAAGTGGTTTCATTTTGTACCGTACTCCTTTTTCTTTAAACTATAGATGGTTTGCTATGCCTAACTGTCTGCAAAGATTTTTGCAGAAACTGTTGAAGCTCAGGCTGCATGGAATGACATCAGCAGCTCCTGACTGCAGGATTAAAAAATACAAAGTAATCATGAAATGTCAGTCAGATCAACAAAGTTCTGCAAGCAGGACTTTGCACCTCGCAGGATGACAAAACCGATGACCAAACAGAAAAGCACCACTAACACTAGACAAAACACTGGATGTCAAATCCTGACAGATGACAACATGCACAACAGTATCCACTGACATGCAGTAAACGCAGGTCATGCTAAAGTTTTTGATAAGAAGTCAGTAAAAGGGGCATAGTAAAAATAATAACTGCAATTATTTTAGAGAAAGACAGTGTTTTGTTGAAAATACTGCAGATCAGACATTAACTTAAAATTACTAAATTGCATTTGTAGTAGGTTGATATGGACGCTTTCTGTGTAAAAAGAATACAGTGCCATTAGTCTGATGAAAACAGGCCGATTTGTTTTTCACAAAATAATCGCTGTGATTGCGCTAATGTTGATCTAATTTCACACTTTCATCTCTACGCCACTTTCCAAACAAATGCTTTAGCCTTTCTAAAGTTGTTGCCACATTATTTCTTGTACTGAGAACTGTGCAGGGATTTTGATACTTTTTGTGAATGAACGCCTGTTATTTCTTTAAAGTAAATGTGTTCATTTTAAAGAGCTCATTCTATGAATAGTGTGTGCGTATACTAGGATCAGTGATGTGGAATTCATTGTTTTTGTTGTGGGTGTGTCACTTTTTGGAGAAATCACCAACTCATTTAATTTATTAATTTTTATTTCCTTTTTTTTTTTCCATTTTTTTCTCCAAAGAGTTTTTAGCAGTGCTAGTGGCTCGCATTTATTTTTTTTTGACAGTAGACTGACAGGAAAGAGGGCGAGGAGAGGGGGGAAGGTCATGCGGCAAAGGTTGCCGGGACCAGGAGTCGAACCCACGACGTCAGCGTCGAGGACTAAGGCCTCCAAACGTGGGGCGTGCTGTGGTGGCCCAGGGGGTTACATCAAGGTGGAACTACATCAAGGTGATTAAGTGGCACACGGTAACATAAAAATAAATTAGTCTTTTACATAAACTCTAAATCTAACTATTCTTATTTTTAGAAAAACTGCCACATTTAATACTTCCTGTCAGAAAAACGAGGACTATTATAGGGGTAACTGTACTGTACAAAATTATTGAATACACAAGAGGTTATCTGCCTGAAAGGTACTGTAAATATGTAACTAATCATACATAGTTTAGTTTTTCTATTGACTGAAATTGTTGCTTTCATATATGACATTTTGTTTCCCTGAGGAATAAATGTAACAGGGCAGAAACTCTCACACACTCTTCAAATTAAGAAAGACAAGAGAACATGCCATTCAAGTCAGGCTACCAGAAATTAGCTTCCAAAATGCCAAATTTGCCAACTTAGGCTTCATGCTGTCTCTAAAGAACTGATGCTCTTCATTTCATACAGCACCCAGCATAATTATTGTTGCACCTTATGAGGATTGCAAAAAAAAGTGAAGTAATAATTCAATTATGGCAATATCATAATGTCACAGAAAAAATTCTGACTAGCTCATTAAACAAGGAAAACCAAAGAAAAAAACTAACAGAAAGAAATGCCTTTTGACTTGATTAAAATGTCACAGAATGTATGCTTAGTAATTTAACTTCCTACCTTTTGGGGTTGAAATATGGGGCTGAAAAGAACCCACTTTAATAAGAATATTTAATTAAAGCAAGTCAGACATGTGTTGGTCTTCATTAGTGAGGGCATAGACACAAAAATATCTGATGGTGTGATCTTGCTTCAGTCAGAGAAAATAATGTTAAAAGTTGAAAATAACTGGAGCTTAGTCAAGCAAAATTTCTGATGAGGACTTAAGGATGATAGTTCAGCTAGTGAAAATTCCCAAAGATTATTATCAGAGTACGAGAGCAAATGTTTCCAGCATTAAATTATGCTCTGCAATAAAAGAGAAATTTCTTTATGGCTTTCCGCTCTTCTTTCCCAGTGAGGGAATAATCAAGGAGGGCACTGTATGTATTCGATAAGTTAAGCTCTCAGTGAGTAAGCACCAAAATTGAAGAAAATCATTAGCTTGTCCTTTCTTTTGTCCATGCAGGATTTGCTTCTCATCTCTGTTCCCTACATAAGTCGTGCATCTTTTAACTGAGAACATTTCACACCCTTGGGATGCTACTCATTGCAGAGCAGTTATGAGTTACTCTTTTTTCTGCTAATGTCAAGTGGGCCTGACCTCAGAAAAACTCTAGTAAAACTCCAGTAGCAGAACTAGCTTCTGTTACTGGAAGGTTTTGCTCCCACGTAGAAAAGAAAAGGGTTTACATGACTCAGCTTTTATGCAAACTTCCTGCCCCTTCAAAGAGTTTCTTTGCATCAGCAGGCATGATTACTGCGCCGTCGTCCAAACAGAAGATGAAACTACTGGAAGAGAAGAGGGAAGTGCGCGCAAGCAAGCAGTGAAACCTTGCTGAATTGTTTCCACACTCCGTTAGCTCAGTTTGGAACTTATAAAAGAGTAAACATGGTAGGATCCAAAGCACTTTTCATTAGTTGCGTAATGAAACCTGAGCTGTGAGTGAAGCGCTTACTTGGCTCGGATGTTATAAGCCCCGCTCCTTCGACACAGGAAAGGGGGCCTGACAGAAAAAGAATCCTGGAGGGTTTAAGAGGCGATGAGAGGAGCTGCAATGAGAGAGAGGCTTCATCCGTCTCTCCAGTCATGTTTGCTGAGCTGGTGGTTTCCACCTCAATAAGTCATCCCCCTTGTTCAGAGAATCAACCCTTCATGACAGGGATCAGCTCCCTCCATGCCACAGAGAGCGGAGCGGGGCACAGAGCAAGGCGGGGAAACACAGATGAAAGAAATCATGAAGTGGTAAAAACCGCAGAATCACTTAAGTGGAGAGGCTACTTGTCCTGTGAATTGGCTTTTTTCATAGCTGGGGCGCATTGTAGAGTCGGCAGCTAAGGTGAGGAAAGCCGGTTACGCTCATGAAGGCAGCGTGAGAGCAGCAAATTACACCCAGCTGACCGTGGGTCGTGCAAAACGACCTGTACCAATCGAGCCAGCTGCAGGTGATATTTAACAATGTAAAACATGAACAAAGCATTAGCATGACAATATTAAAAACCCTTCAGCCACCATGGCTGCACAGACAGACACGATTAATAATGGATGGGAAGTTTATCCTGACATGTCTCGAAACAGGAAAGGGTGTTAGAACAAAAGGGCTCTTTTGGGAGCCTTGGGAACATAAATGTACAACATAGAGTACAACATGAAAAGTATTCATATCCCTCAAACTTTTCCCCATTTTGTCACATTTCAGCCACAAAGAGTTGTGTTGTTCAATAACATTTCATGTGAAGACAAACACAAAGCAACGTCTTGTTGTAAAGTGAAAAGAAAAGGACACAAATAAATATCTGAAAAGCTGTGGAAGGCCTTTGTCACCGGTATTTTGTTTTGTCACTGGAAATGGGAAGAGTATGATGCAACTGTGTATAACGTTTGTGAAAAGTTATATACTGTGGAGAATTAACCGTTCTCCATGCTGAGTTATTGATGTATGAGGTTACAGAAGAGTCAGTGAGTTGAATTCATGAATTTCATTTAATAATACCAAAATACAGCTGGTCCATTTCACATGCTACCTTTAAGAAAAAAACAAAAAACAAATGCAAAACTTTAACTTTCTGGCCTAGGTGCAAAATAATGTGTGGGATAGAAAAAACTAACACTGCACATCACCTGAAACGTACCATCCACATGTTGGGTCAGCATTGGCCAGTGTTGTGGGAATGCTCCTTTTTCATTTGGGCAGGAAAGCCGAGAGTGTGTCGGAAGATAGGTGTCGTTAAAAACAGGACAATCCTTTAGAAAACCTGTTGCAGGTTGCAGTGCACTTGAAACCTGAGCAGAAGCTCATCTTTTCAACAGGATGACAGAACAGTGGAATGGTCATAGAAAAATGGCAGAGTTAAAGTCCAGACCTAAATCCAGTTGAGAATCTGGCAAGATTTGAAAGTTGATGTTTTCAGACGCTGCTATTCCAATTTGACTGGACTTGAAACAATTTCACAGAAAGAAAGAAAAGTGTCTGTCTCTGAATTTGTAAATCTGGTAGAGGCACATCCCAGAAAGTGGCTCAACAAACTACTGAGTCAAGGTTATGTCTTGACTCATAACCTTGACTCAGTAATCAAGGTTATGACTACTGAGTCAAGATTTCTTCAGATTTCTATTTGTAAAAGAACTGAGAGATATGTGTGATTTTCCAGTTTTACATGTTTTGATGGTAACTTGCAATGTGATAAAATGTGATAAATATTTAAAGTTGCAAAAATGTCTGCAAGGCCTGGTGGCTATAATGCCATTTTATGTTTGTATTACTTTAAGTAGCACTGGGTTCAGTAATTTAATAAAACAGTCGAAGATCTCACTTTAAACTATCGACTTCAATACATTTTAGTGTTTGCTCCCTTTTTCATATCCATAATTAAAATAAGGCCAAGATGCTATGGTATCTGAATTTTGTTCAAGCTTGAGAAGACGTGCAGTGCATTCCAAGAATCCTTTGGAATTGAAGAAATTCTTTTCATCCTGTTGCAGGAACGCTCCTTCTGCATAAAGACGAATCTCAGAAGGTGGAGAATGTCCCTGAGGAACAGACTGCTGTTTCTCCTCTTACAGAGTGGAGTCACTTCAGTGAAGGGGTTGCAAATTCCCACCAGCATTTCTTTCGCACTGTGAATTTCATCCCCTACAGTATTATTCTATCAGATTTCTTACATCATTCTGTCACTGTCACAGCTCTAACACAGGGCACCATCAGTGAGTATTGAAGTTATTTAGCATGAAATGCTGGTGTTTCTGGGTCAGAACTCCAGATTTCACATCCTCTGGTTTTGAACCTATTACTCATCCTCTGAGACAGGCGTCTTTTGACAGTACTTTTGCAGATTAGAGCTCAGCAAGTTCTGTATCTGTGATGAATTTCATTTTCCATAAGTCACTGAGCAAAGCTGGATTCTCTTCACTCTCAGTGTGCCTGATCATACTTTAGATACACAACTGATGGATTGTCCACAAAGTGATTTAGAGCGCCATGCACTGCCCTTTCAGAAGAGTCACGTCCACCCATGATTGATGCAGAGAAAGCCCCTCTCTTTGCTTAGAATATTAATTTGACTGAATCTTTATTTTATTTTTTGCATAGTTCAGATGTCATGTTTCCCACCTTCCCAATTCATCTGCCAGCAGAGTTTTACTAGAAATCTAAGGCCCGCTAACGTTATTTAATTTGTGAGTGATGATTGAAAAAGTATTGACATGGCAAAGAACAAGTTCAGCGGGTGTTCAGGAAGGTTTAATCTTTGTTGGCTCAATCCTTTCAAAACTATTATGCAGGAGTCCTGTGTGCTTCTTTAGCATTAGCTGTGAAAATATATCTGCTCCTAACTAGTAACTGCACCTTAAACGTATTAATTTGTTGCGTCACCCTTGGCTGCAATAACTGCAACCGCACATTTTTTAGTAACTGGTATTAAATCTTTTACACCACAGAGGTATTTTCTTATTGTTGTTGTTGTTTTACTCTCCATTTTAATTTTGCCACTTTGATGGTTTTCATACCAAACCACAATTTTTTTGTTTCTTTGTTTCTAGCTGGACTTCATATTCTTTTTTTCTTTATCTTCCTGCATAACCAAAGAGTGTTTGAACTGATGGCTGGATATTTTGGGTATTCAGAAAGATTCATGGTTCCAAGACCATCACTTTACCACAACCATGTTTGACTGTTGGTACAACGTCTTGTTCATATAACGGGACGCAGACCTTCCACTTCTGCCCTTTTATGTATAAGCAAGATAAATTCTTTTTCTTTGATAAACCTTTATGTCCTCAGTGGTTAGAAGTGATTTTGACCTTAAAACTTAATGATAGATGCCATTTTTTTAGTGTGGCGTCCTTATTATTAAATTTATACAATCTAGATATTTAACAATATGGAAGTAAGTTTGTTTTTTTTATGATCTAAAACATGTAAAAGTCATAAAGTGTATAAACAGATGAAATATGTGCTATGGCAAATATTGTTTACTCCACTTAATTTGAGATACACATTTAACCTTCACTGCAATGTGACACTGTACAAAAATTATTTAAAAACATGCACAGTTTTAAAAATACTTTACTTGTAAAGGCAATATGTTCTTTCATATAACCCCTATGCATGATGTTATTGTAATTTAAAATAACTGATGTGAACCCTGTTTTTTTATTTTTTACCTCTTTCATTCATGCTTTTCGTCCAGCATTTCCTCTTGTACCTTTTCTTCAGCTCTTACTGCCAGTTGTGCGCACTTCCGGTTGATGATGCTTGCTTATGTCTGCTGCCGCAAGCTGCACACCTCCTTCTCCTTTCGTTTCTATTTATCATTTAACCATTGTGTATTTGGTCTTTCTTCTGTGCGTGCGTGTGCATGTGTGTGTTGGCAGCCAGGATACTTGGCCCTTTTCTGCTGCAGCAGTCATCCATCAGATCTTCACAAAGCTGTTTATCATCCACGGTTCTTTCACAAGCTTTTGCCAGATCCTTGTTTCCACCAGTGGGTTAACATCTGTGCCTGAGCTGTGAGATCCGGTGTCTTGATTGAGTTAAATTATTCTCGTGAAGTTAAGCCAACCCACTAGCCTCACTTTCTGTGTATCTCACCCCACTTAACTACCTATCGACATACTCTTCCTCCGTCACCCATTCTCCGAGGATTTATATTTACAGTTTCCAGATTCTTGTTTTAAACCGTCAACATTTTTTTTATAACTTGTGTCTGCTTTTGAGTCATTTATCAAAATTCAGTAAAAATGTCTAATTTACAGCATCTTTCAAAACTTTAAAACCTCTTGTCACATTTTTGTCACATTTAAACTTCTTTCCTGGAATGTCATATGACAGAAAGTAGTGCATGGTTTTGCATTCAAAGTGGAGTTATTATTATTCTATATTTTTAAATTAAAAATAAAAATCTTAAAAAGTGTAGCACTCTTTAGTTGCCATAGAAATGAACCAGAGTCAGAATGGACGAGTTCTGTGGTATTTATTTTTTAAGAACCTCCATAAAGACAGCTATTTATGCAGTTAGATACAGCATCTTAAGAAGACAAGATATATCCAAAAGATGACTGAGTGATTTAAAGTATTTCAGTATTACATGCTTAAAATAAATGTCAAGATGTCAACATTTTAAGTGTGTGTGTGTCCTGAACCAGGCCATTCTTTCAGGTCAACCTAACCTAGGAAGATTTAGAAGGACTGCTGCTGCACAGCTAAAAATGTTCACTGATTGTTCAAAATGTCAGCGCTTTGGCTGCTGCCAGTCAGTATTTTTTAATTAAAGAAGTCTTCTTAAATTGCTGTTTTTATTTTACAGCCGCCTATAGGCATCGATAATCCTAAGCTCAAAACATTTTGTAGAAATCCAAATCTTTCTCAAAGAGGTAAAGATGCACTTGAGTTTCTCAGAGCATAAGCTTTGATCAGACCACAGACATCCGTCACTCAGTAAAACCACCGTGAAACAGATCCGTCTGTGCTGCTGACATCTTCCTTGTAGCATTTCAGCAGGTCTGCTTCCCTGTTCAGCAAAAAGAAGAAAAAAAAAAAATATGGCAGAGGCATCAAAACAAATTGATGCGCTCTTCATCTGCATATTGATTGGGAACTTCATCAGGCATCCCTAATGAGCAGACAAAAAGCAGACTTTGAAGGAGAGATCAGTGATTATGATGAAGTTGCCATTCAGAATTATGCGGGGATCTTTAAATCAAGATCCAAATGCATAATCAATTATGATGTTTTGCTGTCACATCTACAAGAGGGACTGTGCTCTGCAGATGTTTATGAGGTAAATACTCTGATGCACATCATTGTAATGAATCTGAAGCTGAGCACTGCTTGCTGCTAAGTGATATCTAAGAAAGTGTTCTGAAAGTTGGAGGCAACTTTATTCCATTCCAGTTGTTTTGCTTTTATATTTTAGTTTGGCTCGCTTGTTATTCCTTAATATTTTAAGAATATTTTTCCATAAAAAGCTTCTAAATTATGTCGTCTGACTCAGCTTAACTTCATTTGTGTGTTCCTAATAAACAGCAGTTAGTTTGCATAAAGTGAAATAAGACAAGAAAATAGGACTCAAAATGGGTCTACTGGAAGATTTGGGTAAAACAAATATTTAAAAATTGTTATATTTTATAATTATTGCTTAAATTCTCAATTTAATGCATTATTGAATAAAACCATTTTCTTCATATCAGAAAGGTGACTGCATGGAGTTATAGGATACCTAATAAAATAAATTCAACGAGTATGAAAAAAGTACTGAACAGCATAGCAGTAATACAAATTTACCCCTTCAGTAATTGTATAATAATATATCAGCATTAGTAAAGTTTTAACATCATGAGCATATATTGCAATCACTTGCTGTGCAACATATTTTTGCTTAATTGCCATTACTTTTATTAAATCAGGTTTCACTTTGACATTAGAGGGGTCTTTTCTCAACAAAGCTGCATTTTGTTGCTTGTAGATTTTTAAAAGCAATGAAAAAGAGAAAACATTGGAGGGAGTGAATAATTTTTTAAAGGCACGGTACACCAGTGGAGGAGAAATGTTCCTTTTCTCTCTCCAGATGTTCTAAACAAGAGCTGTTTTATATGAAACACTCCTTCTCGCCTGTGTTTGACATCTATGAAAAATGAGGGGTAAGCTTTTATTCATCAGCACCTAATTGTCACTTCCTTTCCTCCCCCATCCCAGCTGGAATTAGCCAAGTGTGTTTGTCCCAGTGGATCCTAATGAGGTCAGGTAACAAACATCAAGAATTCACAGATTCCTACACAAACCTAACAGCTCTGCAGTGCGGACACTGCAGGTGATTTCTGTGGTCAGTTGAGGAAAGATTAACCCACTCAACTCACACTTCAACGATATTTGTGTTTTTAATATTAGGTGGCGAAATAAAACCTAAATCTGTTAGGATATAATGGACAGCTGTTCGATAATTCTTACACCAAGCAATAACAAAATACTGTACCTTCTTACTGTTCTTACTAATCGAGGGAGATTTGATTTATGCAGGATAATATTTACATTGTGGTTTTCTTTGGCAAAATCAATTAACATTCTCATCAGCTTTTACTTACTGGAAAAGTTCTACTCAATTGCTTTTGCTTTTCACTTCTTCGTGTTTTCTTTTCCAATGTCTTATTTAGTAGTTGTCAGCCTGTGTTTGGTACAATATGTGTTTTATGTTGATTGGAGAGCAGAAAAAAGGAAATCTTCTAGTTGTCTTGACTTTGCTGTTTAGCTGAGACACTCATTAAATCAGACAAACAGGAGGCTGAGGAATAATAGCCACTGGAGTTTTCTTTAGGAGTACATACTGACAGCTAAAGAATAATTTAGAAGCAAGATTTTCTTTGACTTTGAGTAATTTAATTCCACTTTCTGTACACTACTAAACAAAAAATTCAGAAGCCCGAGATAGTGGAACCTTGGAGTCAACATAGACTTTTACATTAGGTATAAATAACATTCTGTTAAAAAGCTTGTGGCAAACAGAAAGTGGGAGTGTTGTTCAAAAAGCGTTCTTTCTTCTTACAAGTCCAGATTTGAGGATTTCATGGTTAGCGGTCTGTCGACGGGCCTCCACAAAACAGCTGCATTTATGCTGAAGTTAAATTGTCCACAGTTGGACTCTTGATTACATGAGGTGACAACAACTTTATTAAGCTAAATATAACATTTTCAAACTGACACGAAAAACTTAGTTAATCCTTGCAGGGCTGAAGACGACTGCTTTTCTCTTCCACGGCTTAATGCCCTTCACTGACCCACTGAGATAATTTATATCTTTAAAGCTTTACAGATGATAGTGCACACACATTTCTGTTTTCTGTACTGACTTTTAAAGAAACTTGAGTGACTATTCAAAAGTTTCACACATTCGAAAGAGTGATGCACTCAAAGGTTACCTGCTGAAACAGCTGTCCGTCCAAGCTGCAACAATAAAAGGCTTCTTATTTTGGAGATTATCTGCTCACCATGGCAACAACAGTGCAGCATGCCCTGAGGCTAGTTGACTGGGTGATTTGGCTTTACAGTGCCAATACAGTGGGCAGCTCGTCACCGCTCGGGCAGAAATAACTGTCATTGCTGCATCACCTCTCTGTAGCTCTCTCTGCCCACACTCTATTCTTTCAATTCCCTTTTCGAAAACGCTCTGAGCAACACATGGCTGCTGTCAATGGCATTTAAATCCTGTGATCGCCTCCTCCACACACTAAACGTACTAAGCGTTGAAATAGTGGCTTCTTTTTGCAAGATACCAATCTTTCGTTTTGGTTTGAGACTCAGCGTGAGGTTTCAATTGTGTCAATTAAATTGTTGTTTTTGGCTGGAATTTTTTGGGGCGTCGGGGTAAAGTCACATCATGACTCACTCTGCAACCTGACGTCTTCGAAATGACGTCAGAGATTCTCATGGCTCAGTCATGCTCGCTCAGTTAAAAATTGTGAACCCGAATGACTCCCTTCCGGTCTCTAGGGCTCCTTAACGGGTCACTAAAGACCAAGTGCAGCAAGTCACCTGGATCAGAGTGTTGACATTTACCGCTTATGCCGAGGTCAGGGAGAGCAGGCTGATCTAAATGATGCACAAGAGATATAATAGACGAAAACATAGAAATGTAAGCTGCTACGTTTCTACGTAGCATCTCACAACATTGTTTGTGTAGCATCTCACAAACAAACATCGTTTGTCCAAAGCTTGTCATTTAATATCAAATGTCTTCACATCTCACTGGGTTGATGCAAACAGTCAACACAATGTTTTTATTTGATGGTGTTATTTTTATTCTGTGTACTTGAGTGCCTCTCAGTGCCTGACTTCAACTCTGCCTGCCGGGATGTGAAAAAGCCAAGTCTAGAAATATAATTGAACAGTGGAGTGAGCTAAGATTCCTTAAGGGGGCAGTATTATGCGTTTTCCAAGGAGGAGGAGCTGCGCCTCAAAGGTGGCGCTCAGTTCCATTAAGCATTTTGCGCAGCTGAAATGCTTAGTGGATATAAAAGGAATTCTCAAACATGAATGAAAGAATAAAGACAAAACTTCAGTTATGTTTTTGATGAGGGAATAACATTGTAACATGATGTAAAACCGAAAAGAGTAATTTTTTTGCATAATAAAGGTATGCCTTACTAAGTACTGAAAATGCTAGTCAAGAAGGGAATTATGAAGACCATAGTGGTCAGTAATAATGGTAAATATGATTTTTCAATTTAAGTAACATATAACTATGTTTATGTTGATTTTATGTTGCTCAGAAAATATTAGCATTGTTTCACTTATAATATGTACTCTGTATATGTGCTTAGTTAAAGTGAAAAAGGAAGAACAATAATAACAAATAGAATTTTTACCAGTTTTAATTGTAGAGTAAATCTGTTCCCAAAATTAAATTGGATTTTTTTTTTTCCCACACTGAAGGAAGTGCAAAAGCCTGCCGGACCATGTCAAAAGCTCCAGAAATGTGCAGAAATGAAAATGAGGATCTTTTACAGCTTCCACTGTTATTAATATATCGTTATTAATTACTCACTGAGATATCAAATATAGCAGAGGCAACAGTTCTCGTCTCAGCTGGAAAGCAGCTGATGTGTGCCGGGCTGCTGTGTGTGTGTGTGAAATTGGCGACTGGACAGCGCTTTGGGCCTTAAACACCTGAGTCCACAGCACATCAAGTGGACGTGGCTCATCCTGTCTGCTGTCAACTGCGGATCAGTTGTGCATGTATTTGAAAATAAAATTTTGAGGAGCTGATTGCACGTGCTAGCTCAGTTTGCTGTGTCTTGTTTTAAGCTTTCTTAGGTGGTGACAGTTTGCATCAGTGGTTGTTGGTTGAAATTCGTTTGTGCAAAATCTTAAAGCACAAGAGCATAGGTGTACATAACGTTGAGGATAAGAGTGTCAATGTCTTCTTAAGTTGGGGGCTAAATGGAGTCTAGAGGCTTGGCTTTTTTACAGTAAGTCTGACATAACAGTTTACTTAGTTAATAGTTCATTCCACATATCCTTAGTGTTGTTAAGCAAACTTGCATGGCTGCTGCTCATAGCCTCCCCCTTGCTCTCACCTACACTGCAGCTTCTCTCCATCAGCAGAGCCTGTTATGAATGCTCAGGCTAGGTAGCCTGGCCACCAATTAGAGAGGATAATAAGTTTTCCTGGAACGGTAATTTGTTTCTCCACCATTAGCACATTAGGCAGCGCATACATGACAATTATTGACAGCGCTAAGCCTCTCCCCTTGACTCTGATTGGTTTGGCTGTGACTGAAGTGTTTTTTCAGGCTGGGAGGAGGTAGAAGAGTGATTTTTTTTTTTTTTTCACAGATTGCATGTCTCAAATCATACTCAAGGTTTCCCCCAGAAAACTTGCTAAGCCCGGTGGTTGGGGAGTCATTCATCCAGCGGCCCGTTGTGATTTTGAGTTAAAAAATGTTTAAAGTTGACAGGAAATGTTAAAATATCACTTGATAATTATGTGTTATTGAAGGATTGGAAGATTAACACCTGAATACCAACTATAAAATATTAAAAAATGCAAACATTTCAAAAAATAAATAAATGAATAAGCAATGCTTAGCCTGGTGGGGGCACAAGTAAAGCTTGGTGGCCCACCAGGCTTATAATACACTGGGAGAAACCCTGATACTGTCTATTTTTAACAACTAAAAGTTACATTTTCCAGTTTCAATGACACTGATAGGAGGGATTCTATGTTTAGATACAACTTTAATGTCTTTGGTGGCTAACAGTTAGCTACTATTACTCAGACAGTGCAACATGGGGGTGGTAGTGCGGTTGTCTCTGGCTCCTTTGCGCTTACAGGAAACTGAATGACTTGTCATAAGGGGTCATCCCATGAACTGACCCTTAATGTAAAATCCTGAAAAAGTAAAAAAAAAAAAGAATGAAAGTATTACTGCCCTAATATATATGTATATATATAAAGTATTTATTTACTTTTATATATAGAATTATATATAAAAGTAGAGCTGTTCCTCTCTCTCTCTCTCTAAAAAAAAATTAAAAAAAATTCCCTTCTCACCCACCGCGGGTGGTGTTTCTTCCTCTTAGCTCGGGTCCTCTACCAGAGGCC
>CAEFZY010045434.1:0-29075 GCA_903066815.1 Brachyrhaphis roseni
GGTAAACTTGTTAGCATGTTATTTATGCTATAGTTATTTGAATAACTCTTAATATGTTATGTTAACATACCAGGCACGTTCTCAGTTCGTTGTTTGTCATGTAACGTTAGCATACCGTACAATTATTCAGCCTGTTGTTGCCTCTATTCTATTTTTATTTTAAATTGCCTTTCAAGATGACATGTCTGTTCTTGGTGTTGGATTTTATCAAATAAATTTCCCTCAAAAATGTGACTTATACTCCGGTGCAACTCATATATGTCTTTTCCTTCTATATTATGGGTGGTGTGACTTGTACTCCGGAGCGACTTATAGTCCAGAAAATACGGTAATCTACACCTCCTGATGCCAAGGGAATCAAAATATCAACTTCTAACACATTTGAACTATTAAATAGATAAGATTTAGAATAAATTCCTGAAAATTAGCTTTAAAAATATCACATTTAGGACATTTTTATACTTTAATTATGCTTTTATAAACAGTTCAAACATGTAAAAACCCACCCAGCTGGTTTTTGGCAATAAGTTCATGTTTTTTGGTGCCTGGAAAGTGAACTGTTTCAAAGAGCTCCAGATTATTGAGTCAGCTACCGTTACCTAGCAACCCCAGCCAGCCCAGCCCATCACCTAGCAACCCAACTGGAGTTCCAGCAGCAGTTTACTTGGATTTAAAGTGACGGAGGCTCTAAAACAGCTCATTCTGAAAGGAGCTCAAAGTAGGCAGAACAGACTAAAATCTCATTATCTCACAATGACTTGGGGCAAAAAATCTAATGAATATGTTTGTATAGCCCAAAGACTGATCCAAATTTGCCATTTTGTACCAGAGTAAAAGTTTTGATATATTTCAAGTACAGATTAATCACATTAAAAGTTCAAAAAGCATCAAGAAAACACCAGTATTGGTTGTGTTACGTACCCTGTCCAAAACGGCCGGTTTTATGGACCTCCGTTGCTTCTCTGTATCCCAGCATCCTACAGACGACGTCTCCATCCTTTTTGTCCCAGACGTCGTCACACACCGTCCCCCATCGGCGCTCGTGAAACACCTCCACACGTCCCTCATGGGGACCCGACCCGTTCACCAAACGCACCAGAGCCTCCTGGACTGCAGAGCAACGTGCACACAAACAGATGTTGTAAAAATCTGCACTTGTTTCTCTGCTGCTGCAGATATGCATCCTAATTTCAGGCAGTCAATGTTATTCATTCCAGTGATTCTGTATTGAAAAACTTTTTGCGTTTGCTGGCTTTGAGCTCACAGATTATTTTATTTATTGAGTTTATGAGTTTAATCAAGTAGTTATTCAAAACGATAAGAAATGCTGAGATAAAAGATTTTTAATGACGCACAGAGAACATATTTTTCTCCCAACCAAAGACATTCTGTTTTCCAAAAAAAGCAATAAATAAAATTTGCTCTTTGTGTTCAAGTTTTGTACTGGGAGTATTTTTTTTATTTGAGACACGTCACAATCTGGCAATAATCTCTTTCTAAAGGTCTTTCAAATTCATATCTTCTTCTCAATCTGTAAGCATTTAAAAATGAAAAACGTAAGCTAGGAAAATAATTCAGGAAATATATTTATCTATAACAAGAAATTAAAGAACCCAAAATGTTTTGCATTATAAGGAACAAAACTGGGAAAATTAAACTACTTGCCGGCCACAAAATTAAAAAATTTATTTATTGTAATTTTTTTCTTTTGTTTTCTTTTACCTGCTCAATATTAAAACTTTTTTTTTTTTTTTTTTTTTTTAATGAATCTGTAAATCATTAAACATCTAAAACATAACCCGGGATTGGGACTGCTGCTTTCTTAAGAAAAAACCCAGATAATTTCCATCAATTGTTTTCTATTTCAATGAATTGCAAGATTGGAAACAATATAACAGCAGATTTCAATTTCTTGAAAACAGAATAAAAAAATAATAATTTTTATTTATGCTTTCCATCCAACTTGAAGGTGGCGTGAGTTTGAAAACAATCTCTAAGATTGTAAGAAAATATTCTACAAAGTCAATTTTTCAGAACAGCTTCTGAGACATTTCTGAGTCTTTCTCTTGCAAAATATATTCCTTCCTCTATAAAACCCCAACAAAATACATTAAATTTTGAGCGTGTGATGTGACAAATTGTGGCTTGGATTCTTTTACAAAACGTGTGTCGATGTGTCAGAATTTGCTGCGTGGATCTAAATCAGGAATTTGTGAAACTATGCACAGCTGCACTCATATAGTTGACTTGATTTAGTGTGGAGAGGAAATGAGAAAGCGAGGTAAACAGTCACACACACACGAACAAACACAGTTTCATCATTACAGGATGTTCATCATTGAATCTGCTGACAAAGTGCTACAGAGGAAAGTCAGACTCCACAGACACGGGAGACGAGTCCCATCAGACCATCATAAATTTGTTTATCTCTCATTATTCAGCCAAATACTCAACAATCACCAGGCCATCATAATTTAATATTTATCATAGCTTTATGCTGTTGTATTTGCAGCATTTACTTGTTTTGTGTTACTTCCAGCACCAAGAAAATGTGAGCAGAAATTAAATCTGTCATTTAATCTCTAAAAAGGAACTAAAAATAGGCGGAGTCAGTCGCAAAAATCAAACTCTGTTCTGCCCAAAAACCTCGGTCTCGGTTTGGTTGAAGTGAACTCTGGTGCAGTGTGAATAAATATGAGAACACCAAGCAGATTGGAGCTTCAAAAGCAGGAAGTGGACTGTTCTGCATGGCATTCTGGGTAAATACGACCAAAACAAACATGCAAGCCCAGTGTTAGCGGGAGAAATGACTCGAGGCTTTATACCAAAGACAAAAGAGAAATCCTACAACTGCTAAAATCTGATGCTACTCCATTTTTGTTTGCATTTTGTGAAGATGTGTCTGTTTTTTCAGTAGTTCTTGGGGTAGCGCCCCCACAGGCAAGGAGGGGAACAGGTTTTTTAATTAGCTTGGCTCGTTTGAAACAGCAAACCGCAGCAGCTGAAAATGTAACAAATGTTGCAATTTAAGTCCCCAATAAAACCAATGTACTGGACTATCAGGTGTGAAAACGCCCTAAAGGACCCGAGAAATCCAAGTACATGGTAGGAATTTAAAATACAACAGAAAATACATACCAATATTTCCAAGCAGCTTGTTTTTGTGAAATATTTAAACCTTTTCTCTGCACAATCTACTATATATTTTAAGAATATCAAATCTTTTTTGTTAAACTCTATACTTGCAACAACATGCCCCAGGAGAATAAAATAATATAAAAATAAGCTGAAATCAGGAGGAAAATCATAACATAACTATCATAACAGAGCACGAGAATACATACATCAGCAAAACATTCAGAAAACCATGGCAGAATGAACATAAAACCAGTTGGTCATAACATTTACTGTAGCCATGATGGAAAACAGACGTCGGAGATTTAATCTTAAAAAATAAATACTTCTGAAAGCAATTATACCAAGCAAAAAAATAAAAAAACCTGCAGACCAACCGCACGCATGTTCACCTAGAAGCCCAAATAAAACTTCACCATAAAACACGAGCGTTACCTAATTTAGACACAACAAGTTTCACAACTTCTCTGTTCAAGTCTGAATAATGAGGGATTTCATGGGATGTAAAAAATGTTTTTGCTCGGGAAAAGCTTGCTGAGCGCGCTCCAAGTGTTGATGGTCGTCCAGAGCGCTTTAAGCCCCAGAGGCCCAGCGAGCTGCAGCTAGCAGAACCAGGATAATGCCAGAGCATGCAGGAATCACATATTACTAATGTTTATCTGGCATGCTGCAGGAGTTTGGGCTGGACGGGACTAAATGGCTTCAGGAGAACAGCTAACTACCTCCATCTGTTCATAAAGTCATGTTTTATTCAGAGTTTCATCTTCAGTGAATCGTCTTTCCGTTTGTGGCGATGAGGTTGCCTTTAATGCAACATTTGACAACTTTTCCGCTTTATAACGTCACTTTGGGATACCTAAAATGAAACGCATAAGTTTTACTAAGAGTTTCAGCATGAACACGACCTGCTGCTAACAACAGACAAAAATTGTACTTAAGTAGGAGTAGCTCTACTTTAACATATTTTTACTCAAGTAAAAGTAAAAAGTAGCCGTCCAAGTAATTACTCAAGAAACAGTAAGAATGTATCTGGTTAAAAAGCTATTCAAAACATCTGATTTAATATTTAAAAATAATATTATCAGACAGATAAAGCGCAACATTATGTCCAAATTATGATATTTAAAAGAATAAAATTTTTAAAAACTAATACAAATGAATAAGATTACTTAATAGTTACAGACAGCACTTTTCCAAGTCATAAGAAAGAAAACTATGAAACTAATACTTACAGTTGGTAATGCAAATATACTGCATGCCACACCAATGGTGTCCAAAGTGCGGCCTGTGGGCCTTTTGTGGCCTTTGGACTGATTTTTTTTTGTGCCTGTCACACTGCAGTTGAATAAACTTTATATTTTTAATCAGGAAAAACTATTTTGTACATGATGTTGAGTACGACACAAAGTATTCGTCTTTTTACAACCATATTTTTACAGTAAGTAGAATCACGTTTATCCGGACACTTTGACTAAAAAGCCGATGTAAATAAGCTTTTGTTTAATTTATTAAATTTGGCTAAATGTAGCAAGCATTTTCTTTTTTTTATTTCTTTTAAGAAAGTGATTCTAATCCTCTTAAAACTGAGATTAAATTTGTTGAAGCAAGCCTACAAGCATTTGAAAACTAGACAACTTTCTTTTAATACAGAAAATGTGCAAAATCCTTTTTAAATTTTGGAAATAGGATAAATACCGTATTTTCCAGACAAAGTTTTCCTACAAAGTCTTTTAAAAAACTGGAAACATACATACATAAGCCGCTCTCGGTTTTCGCCAATGAATCTACTATTAAGGACGTTTGAGCCGAATCTATGGTTCAGTGTTAGAGCCCTGCGTCTCCAACGCTGAACCATAGATTTGTTCTCGCCGAGCTTTACGTGCAGCGGCTCCATTTCCCTCCAGTACTGTCAGATCTATAGTCCACAACTTAAAAACTGCATCATATGAACTTCTTCATGTTGTTTCCATGATGAGGGTGTACGAGTTTGAAAACATTCCTCCGTCGTGCCTGCTGCTAGCATGTGCTTGTTCTAAATGAAAATTAATGCTTTCTTCTTTGATTTCCATTCTTTTTTCCCCTCCAGGGGGCTTTGTGGGCTCTAGTGTCCCTTATATGAAAGTAGGCTGACAGGAAGGGGGGGAAGACATGTGGCAAATATTGTTGGGTCCGGGAATCGAACCCGCGACGGCCGCGTCGAGGACTCAAGGCCTCCAAATATGGGTCGCGCTAACCCCTACGCCACCACAGCACGCCCCTGATTTCCAATTTTGACTTCCAATGATTCACTTCCTGCTAAAGAGCCCCCCCTGGTGGTCGAAGAAAAATCCACAGAAATGCCGTGGGGGAAAAGTAGCGGCTTATTGTCCGAAAAATACGGTAATATAAAAATAAATACACACAAAATATCTGATTATTTTATTTGCTTGATTTTATGAAAAATAATGCTCAAGCAAAAACAGTGTAGTAAAACTACTGTTAAAAGAATTTTTTTCCCAAAAACTGTAAATGTAAATACTCCTCCACTGTTCAAACAGTTGATTAAACATTAAATCTATGAAACCGCTGAGATCAGTTATCAATCTGGCAGACGGAGCCTCTTCTGTGAAATGTCAGCTGTCAGGAAAAACAAAAAAAAATCACCAAGTTAGAAACGGCTCAAAATGCAAAGCAAAAATGATCGTTTTGTTCCACACATGGGGAATAATCCTTTTAAGGAGAAATAATGGGCTTCAGTCTCTGTTTCCAATGTTTGTTAACGTTATTCTGCAAATCAAACGCACTCCTACAGGTCTCTTTTTAAGTAATCCAATCAGCCTCTGGGAAATTTCAGAGAGATTCATACATCATGAAACGATTACCATGTGTTTACCGACTCCATAAGCCAATATTTAAGAACTTAATATAAAACAGAGCTTTATTTCCATGGTTGAGTAACAAAACAATAACAAGGTTAGCAATCTGCAGCTTTAAGAAAATATCACTTCCTCCTCTTCAAAGATTTGTGCAGAAATTGTTTTAAAAACACATTTAAAAGCTTCACAAATGTCTAATGTAAATTGCAGAAATTGAATTTATATACAATAGTTCACAAAACTATACAGGTCTGTTTAAGTATCAGGTTTCTGTAATGTCTAAACTTTTTGACATTTATTCTGGATAATTAAACTGAAAAAGAGGGTGATTTGTTTGAAGCAAAAATAATAATAAGAATCTATTTAAAAGAGACATAAAATCAGGCAGAATATGTAGAATAATGATGATATTGCAGCATTTCTCCAAATTTTATGAAAAGTTGCATTCTAGTATTAAGAACACAGTTATTAGTTAAAAATATTTTTACTTTTCTAGAAAACTTTCTGTGATTAAATAAAATGGTAAAATAGCTTCTTGAGATAGTTTGAAAAACAACATAAAACATTTAGCTTCTTTTTCCTACTTCTTTGCTTATCTGCAAAGTTAAGATATAGTTTTATGTAATCATTTAAAAAGTGATTACAGAAACTCCAAACTATCCACAAACCAACACATTTTTACAGTGAAAAAGACGAACAAACAATAAAAACACCCAAAGTGAAAGAAAGAGTTTGTGGGGAATTTAAAACTCAGAAATCTGAGATGGAGATTTTTAAAAATCCTGGTTTGAGGTATTGAGGTTTTCAGCAACTCGTCTTTATTTGATCCTTTCAGTGACATAATGTTCTGTGAAACAGGCTGATTTTATATCAACATCCAACACGTGTGAATCAACTCAAGCGCTTTCTCAGGTAAAATTCATGCTTTGAAGTGTAAAAAGATCCAACTGAAAAATATAATAATAAGTCTCCCATATGAGAGTCGTGACAGAAAAACGCATGACGTTGCTACTTGATATTTCTTACTGCCTACCGCATGCAGACTCGGACCATTTTTCTTTTCGTGAAACCTCAAACACGCGTCTTGTTAATGATGTGAGGAGAGAACTGATCTCTGACGGTTTATGTGGCTGAAAGATCAAGACCTTCTGATGCGAGCGCCGCCCCACGACGCATGCAGGACATGCAGAACAGCTGCGATGATGTAATGAAGGAGAAAATATCTGAAGGAAGAGAGGGAAAAAAGCTGAGCCTCAGCTACGACCAGAGAGAAGTTGATTTATGGCATCTGCACATACTTAATAGTTCTCAAATTTGATCCATTAACACAAGCAGTCCATCATAATCTCCTTAAAATTGAGTACTGAAAAGAAAAACAGAATGGTTGCTATGGAAACTTGGTGACTGCGACAAGATTTTATATTTTTTTTTAATCTGCGTTGACATCCTTCTCTCTGTAGAAAGTTACGAGATAAACTTGGGTCTTTCTGTAGCCGCGTTTGTCAAAGAAACAGATGTTTAATAGAAGGCAGAAACATGTTCTCTCCACTTGGGTTGCTAGGTAACGGGATCAGCTAGGCTGGGGTTGCTAGGTAACGACGCAGCATAGGTTTTTAACTAAAAACACATTAACTTTTTGTCAAAAAATGGCTGGGTGTTTTATTTTAATGGCTGTTTGTAGAAGCAGTTGAGAACCAAATGGAAGAACAAAAAAAGTGCAAAATGTGAATTTTGCAAAAATGTGCAAAAAATGTGCTGTTTCCACTTTCAAGGAAACAGCAATTTTGAAAAAAAGTTTTTGCGCTAGGATGAGGTTGTTTTTCAGCCAAAATGAGTGTGTTTGTACAGGAATGGAAAAAAGTTTTTTACATCACGAGTCTCGTGATCAACGTCTGGATGGTTCTACGGCCGGAAAAGACGACGACGACAGGAAGTGGTAGGATGATGTTTTTTAATGACTTATCATATGAAGAAACTTATTCATATGATAAGTTATTATCATATGGTTTGAATTCTGTTTCTTACTTAATGGAAAAACTACAATTTGAAAAATTGTGTTTTTTTTTTTACATTTGCAGAATATCAACAAAGTTTTGCGCAAGTCTGTAATGGAAACGAAACTTCTGACCAACTTCAAAAGGAAAGCATAAATTAACAACAAAATGCTCCAAGTATTTTGTGACACTGGATCTTTACTCCATTAAAAAATCTCATGTTGAATGTTGGATTTTTATCCTAGCAGGATGGTGAGCCCATTTCCGCCAGCAGCGGCGCTAATTGCTCTTTTAGCGCGTTTGCTAACTTTGAAAATGTTTAGCAAACCTAGCTTCCCTTAAATACATTTTCTGAATAAGTTATAAATATCTAATTTTCTTGTTTGTTTTATAAACTTTTAGTTTAATAAAGTTCAAGTTAAAGTTTTTTGGTTAAATTCTGTGAAGAATTTTTCAAGTAGTTTATATTTATGCTCTTATTTTGAAGTGGGTGAAGACTGTTTATGCGGCAGTTCCATTTCCTCTCCTCACTTTCTTCACTTATGAAACGCATTAACTTATCCTGTACCCAGAATGCATTGGTGTAGAACTACAGGTTGTAGTTCAGCAGTAAATATAAGTGCATAAACTAACAAAACACAAGAAATAAAACAGATATTAATAAACATATATGGCAAGACCTTTCAAACAGTAATGAACGGAGAAATGAATAAATATGGCAAGATCTTTCAAGCACAATAAAGCACTCAGAAGTGATAAAAACATAAATTAAAACCAAACACCCATTTATATTTTAGTATTAAAGTATCAAGACATGTTTAATGAAACCTGCTGGAAGGTGAAGCAACCATCCATAAAGAAATAAAACCTAAACCACTTCAGCAATTATACAGTATATAACCGGCTATTTGAGGGTTCTGCTGTTTATGTTCTGTCTGAAATTGTGTAAATTAAACTCCAGGCAAGACAAAAACGTCCACATAAAGCATAAACTCACAATGTTCCAATTTAGAAGCAAATATAACCTAAAACAGACTTTGAAGTAGCTTTTTTTTGCAACAGCACCAAGCAAATTTTTAACATAATAAAATATCCCAAAGCGGAGTCAATTTTATTATTCCCCTTGATCTTCAAACTAGCATAATTTACTGAGTCTGCAGCAGTTTTTCTTAATGCATCCAAACACTGGAGAGTCCATTACTTCCCCAGTGGGTGAAATAACAAAACCACAGAGGGAGACTTGTCATTACAGAAGCGATGTAAACGTTCTGCAAGATTAAAGCAACAATCTCTGTTTAACTGCGTGAACATCTGGATGCATTAGAGCCCATACAGCCGCTGGAGATCCTCACTAACATAAAGGGAATAAAACTGCTTCTATGTTTCCACTGATTCTGTAATAAGATGATTGACAATTAAGCACTTTATTTCTGATGAAAAAAAAAGTAGATGCAACCTTCAGATTCATAAAAATACTTCAGAGGTGAATTGATACCTCAGTCCAAAACAATCGAATTTCTTAAATTATAAGAAAAATAAGCAAGAAATAATTTCAACTGAGCCTATTTGCTCAAAGGTGGCTTCATATTAAAATAAAGTATAATTTAATAAATGTGCTCAGAAATATATGCATCTCTTAACACTGATATTCATACAGCATATAAATATATGAATATAAATACGCAGTTGAAATCAACTAATTTCGACTTCTAATTTGGATTGGATCTGAATGGATGTTTGAAGTGTATTAGCTTAGCCTGTATAGCCTGTTTTGTGTCTGTCTTGAATTGTTGCCACATAATTAAATTAAATTTAAATACATTGGAGTAGTTTTAGACAAACAAAGATTTATTTTTAACCTGTTCGTTCTCCTCTGTCGCCTCGATCACCTTTATCCCCTTTGAAGCCTCTATCTCCTCTGTCACCTGCAAACAATCACCAAAAAAAATCTGTAAATAACTTTAAAATGACAAGCGGAGAATAACTAAACAAGAGAAAACACTACGTAGTACGAAGACAAATCAACAAACACCAAATAATACAGAAGAGTCATAGAACCAGTTAATCAGTTTTAAACCGCATTAAACAGAGAAGACAGACATATTGGTTCAACCTTTAAAGGTTCTTTTTCTACAATATTTTCTTTATTTCCTCTCCTTTAAGCTCTTTGGGATATTTTTTTTTACCAGAATCCTTTTAAATAAGCAGCCCTGTAATTGAAAAAACAGGCGTGAAACTAGAAATTAGAGGGCTACGAATGTGTTTTATCTTTAAGGAGCTTTACCAGAAAAAGAAAAACCAGAAGAGAATTATATTGTAATATTGAGGCATAAATATTGATCTATAGCTTAAAAAGTGTAAAACCACCAAATCAAAGGAGGAAAAATACCCTTCATTTTGGTTGTTGTAAATATATGACGCATTTACCCACAAATGTCACTGCAATCAACAGCTTGGAGGAAACTCATTTCTCATTTGTTTTTATTTAAAAATATAATCCCTTGCCAAAATGGCAACGGCTTGTTGCTAGCTCTCCGCAGTGCGGCTCAAAACCACAAGGCTGTTGCTGCCATCAAACTATACGGGGATTAGCAAAAACTGGGAATTTTTCCCAACTTTAAATTAATTTTCTTTTAAATCGTAGCGCCGCGGTGTAGGTGTCAGCGGAGGTGGCCCTCAGGCCCACCGGCCATGTTTTACAGCCTGTGTTTGGTCCTACCAGGCGGACACACCCTGCCTGTGACGCGCAGAGCTGTCAGGGCTGGATGCATTTCGACCACATCCTTAACAACTAAAATATACAGCAGGGAAAACACAAACACACCATAAGCTACTGCTGAGCCACAAAATACAGACAACGATCAGATTTAAGAGCCACCAAGTCGGGCTGGACTTCAGCAGCCCTGAAATTAACATGTTGCTGTAGCTTTTAAATAGTATTTGAAATCTTCAGACAACGTTATTAACATGAGTGATTTATTTAATAGTCCTATTATCTTAGGACCTGAAGAGGAACGATCTAGAGCCAGCACACAACTTCAGTTATAACAGCTAGAAACAAAATTATCAAGCCTGAATCTTCACACACTTGAAATAAGACAAAACTAACTAGTTACTTTTAAGTCAATAATTCCTTAATATTGATAAAAAAGAACTTATTCCATTGGCAGATTATTTCATTTAATACATTTTCCAAATGTTATAAATGAAATAATATGCAAGTGGGTTATTATTATTTACTAGAACTTGGTTGCTAGGTGATGGGCTGGGCCTGTCTGGAGTTGCTAGGTGACGGCACCAGTGGAACTAGAACTGGGTTGCTAGGTGACGGGCTGGGCTGGCGTTACTAACAACAACTTCCTGCTTATTTTATGGTCACCTGATCATCATCTACCTCTTCCAAGCTGATTAGTTTCTACTGTCCAAGTTAATAAATCAGTACGATCTTTATGATATAAACCCAAAGAGCTATTCTGAAGCGAGTTTTTCCATGTTGTCTGTAATAATCCTGGGTTAATGACTGCAGCATGTGGTTGATTTGCAACAATCGGACATTTCATTTTATTTTGACGGGTCACATTAAAGACAGGAGAGAAATCTGCTGGTGAAATCTGCTGCTTACGTGTGTGATAGCTCACACATCACTTGCCTTTGTGATTAAAGTTTCTCACTGTGAAATGTGAGAGATGTTCCAGGTGAAAGCAGCTGGGTTAAAACAACCAAAGATTTCCCAAACAAAACTTTATTTAATTCCCTAAATATGATCCCCCAGTTGGGATGAGTTTTGGTTTCCTTTATTACAGCTTGACTTTATTTTTCTTTTTTTGTTGTTGTTGTCCTGAATGTTTTTTGGCCCATTTAATCTTATAATTGTGATTGAAAAGACTTTAAAAAAAATAATTTATCTAATAGATCTGAGACGTCCAGTTTCCTGCTTAATGCTCATTGGTTAGAAACATTAGATGTAAAACTTCCCTCTAATTTTAATTATTGATACAAAAATGGTATCATTAGAGGAGAATATCTTTTTCCTTTTTTTCTGAGCACACCTTTAAAAAGGTTTGAACAAATGTTCGCTAAACGTGTTTGGGACAATACGAATTTCCAGATGTCTGGTTTGCTTCTGCAGCAGAAATACAAATGAAGGAATGCAAGTCGGCCAACGTTGCAGGATGCGGGCCAAAATGTAAAAGCTAAGCAGGAAATGCGCCAGCGGTTTTTAATTCTGGATTATAATTTGTGTCATCCATTAGAGTCATTTTTAATTTAGATTAAGACATCGCAGTTTGTCATGGTAGCTGAATTTTTGGTGGACATGTGCAGCAGTGCGCTAATGGAAGCCATCTTGCAATAACAAGCTGCTGTGACTCAAATTTGCAAAGTCAGGAATAACTGCAAAGATTAAATTAAAAACAAATAAAACTGTTTGGTTAAAACAGAATCAGTCCAGTAAAATATTACAGACCAAGGTCTAATACTCCATTTGGTCCAGACCTGGACTGAGGTCAAACCAGTTAATGATAGGAGTCCACCCATCCGTATACAGAAAAACCTATCAATTATATCCAATAGAATCAGCTTTAAATGCTCAAATTAAAAAAAATAAAGTTAGCGTCGAGAGTTGTTCTCATTGTTGGATCATAACTAACCGAAGGGAACAAAAAGGTTTTTGTAAAGAGATCTTGGTGAACTGTGGGACTGAACATTGGACATTTCTATTAAACTAGCAGTGATTTCCAACAGCTGTTGGCTGAACACACAAACACTAAAAAACACAAACACTACGACTATGGCTCCGTCTTTTGAGAACTTTGTTTTTACTTGAACAGCTCAGCAGGCGATCCTGGATTTCGGGTAATCTCAGCAGATTTTGGGCTTTACAGATTTTACGAAGCCAAAAAAGACAAAAAGCGAGATAGATAAAGTGCAGCAAGAATACTTTTCTATAGTCAAGTTTTAGATTAGATCATTAAAAGTTGGGTAAATGTGCAGAAAAACTATGGAATCCAGACACTGAATGTTTTGAAACTAAAAATACAACCTGAATTTTATACTATGCACAAAAAATATGAGTCATCCTGGACTAATAAACACGTATAAGCTTATCACAAAATAAAATAACCAGCATTAGAAGAACTGGCTGCAATAAGTTCATAAAACTTTCATCTTCAAGGAAGTATAATTCCCAACTTTATTTAGATATAAATTAACATTTCTTCAATTGCTGTTCACACTGTCTATGTAAAGTTTTTGCAGCGACTCTGTCTATGATGAATATAAACACCTAATAATGTTGGAAAATAAAATAATCTGAACAAAACAGGAAATTTAAGATTATTCATTGTTTATGTTTTTATTGGAATGAAAAGCTCCCAAACAAGAGCTGTTTTAAATCCAGGAAAACTTTCACTGAAACATTTGAGCAATTATGAAACAGCTGAGCAGCAATCAGATTAGCAGGAGCAGCTGGAATAATTATAGTTTCCAATACTGAGCAGAAAACAGTTGCACCTGCTGGGAACTGCAGAAGTGTTAACATTTTTTAGTTTCTGCTAAATCCCTATAAAGTTTTATTTTACTTCACAAAGCCATTTGAGAACTGGGTCCTGAATGTTTTCTGGAGGAAAGCCTGAAATGATTTGAAGGACGAACATGTTTCCAAATTTCAAGTGGGAGTTGTGAAACGTAGAGAAAGAAGATTTTTTTTTTTGTGAGGTTCTTAAAATGAAATCTAAAGTAGCTCCTGTAGCTATGGAGAAAAATAAGCCCTAAACTAGTCATGCATTTTACAACGTGTAATGTTATCCACATACAATCTGAAACGTATAAAAACACAGCAACAATTTAATATAAACAAGTATAAAACTTAATTCTCACTTGCACTATAAAGTGGTTTTTACACTCAAAAAGCTTCCTTTAAGTACAAAATAAAGTTAAATGTTTCCAAGGTTGGCTTGACATGAATTAAAGATTGGATTTTCAACACAAATTGGTTTGCAAGGTTTTAAGATTTCCTTCACAACCTTGGCTAGCCACAAACCACGTACGTACTGAGTTTAATGGCTGGTGAAAAGCTGGTTCATCTGGGCTGCCAGTGGATTCTTCTGCTATTTCTTTTCCTTGGTTAACGCTCAGTAAAATACAGTTACAACTCTCAGATCTGAAATTAAGTTCATGGGTTTTAAAAATGTCAATATATTCTGTAAATGCAGTTTTGGATTCAGTTTGAAGGCACTAATAGTTTGTTTGTTTGCTCTCTCTGGCCACGTTACACGAGCTCAACCCAATATCTCAATAAAAAAAGATTGGCAGATTTATTTATGTCACTAATTCAATTCTAAAGGTGGAACTGATAATATAACACATAATATACATCTTTTGTTACATTTAAAATTTTACAGCTTGCAGCTAAAATTTAGTTTGAGAAAATTTTAATGCTACTCAAGACTAATTAAAAAGTAAAATAATCAATAAAATGACCAGTGAACTTAATAGACGTCCAACAGAAAGCACTGTATGCAAGCACATTAATATAAAGTTGAGTGGAAGGAAAACATGTGGAAGTGTTTCGCAATAATCAATAAATAAATTAATTGGATTGTAATTTATAATCAGGTCAATAATTTCTGGCTGCATGCTTGTTTATTTTCGTCGTCTCTCTCTTTCTACCAAACAGACTGGATGACATATCATCTGACTCCTCCCCTTCCCGTTTCCATGGTAACAGGATCAATACGGGGAACGACAAAGTGAATTTGCTCTTTGATCTCATTTTATTGTCCCACAGAGGAGAAATTCACAAAAACGTTATTTGTTACTCTCATCTTTGTGACTGCAAAAACATAAACTGTGGAGATTGAGTAAAGATTGATGGGATTAACATAAAAATATTACAGTGTAAAATGTAATCTGGTAATATATGTCACATCATATTAGTAAAGCCATGATATGCTATCTAATAAAGTTTTACACCACAGAATTAGTTGCCTACTAAAATCATAGGTTAGCATTTATGCTAAATAAATGTAATAGTCATTGAATGGTGAATAAAAGTGAGAAAAAAAATGGTAAAATTCAATGTTTCTTTGAATATTTTGAAGAATTTTCTGTGGTTTACAAAGTGGATCCCTGGCCAAAGCTAAAGGTTTGCAGGGGGCCACAGCATGGAAACATTTGGGAACCCCGGCCTAAAGGATGCAAGCAGTAAAAAGTGGGTAAAAGGTCAAATCTGAAGTGATTATATGCACTACATTGCCCAGCTAGAACAATAAGACTCACGCCCTCTCAACAGAGATTATTGTTGTACCTTTAGGCCCAACTGGTCCACGTTCACCCTTCTCTCCCCGTGGACCATCGGCCCCAGGAGATCCTTGCACGCCGCGGGAGCCTTGCATTCCCTTCTCTCCTGCAAGTCCTGCAGCAAGAACAAACAAACACAAAGCTGTAAACACATATTATGGTTTAAACATGATCTACTATGCTTCCTTGAACAAGTTACAATAGCTCTATACCAGGGGTGTCCAAATTTTTTGCAACATTGGCCAGATTACCAAAGTTGAAAGCACTAAATACGTTAAGCCTGCAATATAAGTGTAAGTTGTTTTTGTCTTGATAAGTTTCCTAACTTTTAGGGTAATTTTCTCAGTTAATTTAGTCTAGAAAATCTTTTAGTTTATTCTCAGCAATGAAAATGAGAACTTCCTTCAAAAAACACTTCTTCTACTAACCAAGTTTGATGCAATAATTGATGTTCCGCAGTCAAATTTAGAGTAAAAAGTCACTGGAGGTTAACAGCTCTACTTAACATGAAATTAAGAGTAAAAGAAAACAGCTGTTCAAAGAAAAATGCTCTGTGCCTAACCGTTTTTATTGAGGAAGACAAAATTTGTCATTTTACACTCGCATGTGAAAATGGCTGCAAACAGATGCACAATTATACAACTGCACATCTTTGAAAAGCATTAGTAGAGCCTCCTGCACAATCAACAAGAATGCAGTAAGTTGTTTCTGGATGGTAAGTAAACAAGAAAACATTTCTCTCTTCCAGCAGCCATTGTACATACAGTGGGAAAACCAGCTGACCAACCATGCTGGAGTTCTGCTTGGGTTGCTAGGTAACTGGGCTGGGCTTGGGTGGGGTTGCTAAGTAACGATACAATGTCGTTACATTTGGAAGGTTTTTGAAACGGCAGAAGCCATAAAATATTAGCTTATTGCCAAAAAATGTCTGTCTGTTTTTTTAAGTTCTTGGGTTGTTTTTAGAGACAGTTGAGACCCAAATAGAAGTAGAATAACGTGCAAAATGTGAATCTTGCATAGTAAGTCCCATTTGAAGGTGTAATCAGTTTCTTGGACAAAGCCAATTAAGTGGAAAACATGTAAAAAACTAAATCTAGCACTACAATTTGAAGAATCACTGATTTCCAATTTCCTGAAACCTCTGTGGAAAATGATAGAAACTGAGGCCAACAGAACATGTTTCCAAGCCCCCGCATCCTATTGTTTATATGGAAGATTTGGATTTGAAAACAATGGTAAAGTTTTCTTTGACCTACGCCAAAACACCAATTTCTCTCCCGTTGTTCCTTTCAAAACTGCGGCGCAAACTAAGAACATTTTTGTAAGCAAATATCTCTAAGTTAGTTAATGACTTATTGATTGCTGAAGTCAACATAATCATTTTCAAATGTCACTGTCCCCTCATTTCCTCCGACTGCACAGTTGTTACTGCTCTAAATGTGAGTGAAATAATTGGGCTAAAAGCGTTAGAGCCAGAAAAGCACAATAAACCAATGATGGACGATGTCATGTAACTCAACGCGATTCAACAACCCGCTAAGAAAATGCTATCAATCACAGTTTGGATCCAGAGCAAAAGTGTTCTTAGCGCGCTGCAGGTCGGTCCAACTGGATCGCTTAGCAAGAGGAAAGAGGCTGGATGTGAAAGAAAGACTCGTTGGCTTCAAGTGTGTCTGGTGTGATATATAAACAAATTGTCTTCATCCGACATCGTTGGAAGGGAAACAGCCTACAGAGCTGAAAACAACAACTCTAAGGTCAACGCGCTTCCCTCCAACTTCCTGCACAACACTTCTAACCTCACTGTGCTTTGACAGGAAACTCCTTTCTTAACAAAAATGCATTTTAGCTCAACGAAGCAAAACATCAACGTTTTATTTCATATTGTAAGGATGCATGTTTTTGTTTACTGGTGGAGGAAAATGGCCGCCCATGTTAACCCTGACTCACCCTGTGCAAGTTTACAATGAGCAAAGTACTGGCTTCAATAGATAGCCTTATTTTTTCCAACTTATTGGACTATAGTTGCACTTTTGGTTTGAACCCGGACTTGAATGTATTAGAATAATACAAGTGCAAATTACTAATCTGGGTACCACAGTAAAAGGACCAAAGGTTTCCTTTTTTGTATTTTATATAAATTTTTGGATCGAATTGTAATTGGACCATATTGGAAAGAAACACTCGCCAAATTTCATGCAAGTGAATTTCAGATGGACATATTTCCAAAGGAAACATTTGGAAATAGTTTGGAAATTCAGATATGAATTTATCATTAAAATAAGTCCTCAGTTTATCCAAACACTGTTATGAAAAGCTAAACATTCACTAACACCAGGCTTGTAAATTGAAATAAAAAACAAATAATTCATACACTTTTGGATTTTTCATGTGTCAACATCTCACAAACAAAATCCATGTGTTTTATTGGGATTTTATGAAATATTCCAACCCAAGTTAACGTATAATGTGTGAATTTTTAAACTTTTTACAAATGTGCTTTTTTCAATCTGAAACCCCTAAATAATTCTTTTGAAGTCTCCTAATTAGAAAACAGTCAACTTGTAAGTGAGCATTTCTATGTCTGATGTAAACGTGCACAACCCTCTGAACACAGCATCGCTCACTGTGACACACGGTGGTGGCAGCATCATGCCTTTATGTGCTTCAACAGGGACTGGGAAACTGAACAATTGAGGACAACCAGTCAGACGCAGCAAGAGCTACGCTTGATACCCATTGAAGGCAATGACTCTGTTAGCAGCAGCGCTAATAGCAAAGCTAATTTTTCATCTAGCACTTTAGCATTTTTTCTAACTTTGAAAATGCTTAGCACATCCAGCTTTGTGCTAAGCATTTGAAAACTGTGAAGGGCTAGTTTACTTGATTGTTTTGTTAACTTTCAGCTGAATAAAGTTTGACATTTGGGTTGAGGTTTATTTCAAACAGAAAACATAAAGAAACAAAATAAAACATGGACAATAGAGAACAAGATGTAGACATAAATATAATATCCAAGGACGTTAACAAACATGTAAATTATAAAATCAAATTTCAGTTGGTGCTTGAGGGTTGCATTCTTTTAAGGGCAGATATAATTTAGCATTAGCGCAGTTAGCACTTTAGCATTAGTTTCTGCTAAATATGGTGTTTTTACGGTACTTTATTGTTAGCATAGCTAATGCTTATGACTAGTGCTTCAGGTTTAGCGCAGCTAGCTTTTTATCAACTTAATTTGACAGCAATTGCGAAAAAAATAGACAAAATTAATAAATAAAATAGATTAACTTAGAATCAATTTAGAGTTATAGAAGCATAGCTCAAAGAACGTTAGCCAGCATCAGTGGAAACATTTTGGTGAAAAATTCAGCCTTGTTTTTGTCCTTAGCTCCTTAGCCACATGCTTTTATTTATTTTCACAGCTATTTTTGATCGTTAATGCAACAGACGATTTTATAGTAAACGATTATTGCAAACCACCAAAGATTGAGTCAAACTAAAAGCAGCAGGAGGTAAAAAAAATGCTTTTGACCTCAGGGATACACAAACGATGTTTCTGATGGGAACAAACAGCAGTAAGAACAACTTATGTTTGTTGACAAAACACGGATCATTTAAATTGTGAAGCATTTTGCAGTTTTAATGTTCGTATTTATCACTGGACTGATGTCTAATGCATCTGCCAGGTTTTTCTTTTTGCGTCAGCAGCTTTTGTGTTATGTTGCAATGTATTCATAAGTTTCTCTGCCACAAAACAAACAAAACACAGATATAAATAAAACACTTTGTTTTATCCAGATAGGTTTTTCAAAACCTGTAGAAGTGAAAGCATTTAAAGTAGCCAAACATCTCTAATTTAATGACTGAAGTTTTAAACATGCCAAGACTTAATATGCAGATTCTTTACACAAGGCTGTAGGCTTTATGTAATCAGATGATCTTGAGGGTATTTTGTTAAGATAAGCTCAGCCTGCAGCATCGTGTCTGGTTGGGATAAGCGACAAAAAACCCTGTGGTCAAAGTTTTCTTCAAAAGATGATTGGGGTTGCATGTCTGTCATGTTTTACAAGGTTTCCAGATCTGGTTTTATTCCAAAAATCCAAACCATCAGGAGGCTTTTACTCACGTAAAACAGCAACAGATGTTAAGCAACGCTTTTGATTAATTGTGGACCACAAACTATTTCAAATTGAGACTTTGCACTGATTTCAGTTTCTTGAAAACAACCTAAATTTAGACATTTTTAAACTAACTTTTCATAGAGCTCTCTCTTTTCCACTAAAAACAACAATTATAACCATTGAGAGTTGTGGTATTTTACTGGTTTTACAGGAAAATAGATGCTTCTCACTTTGCAAAAACACAAAATCTTACCAAGTATTTTTGTTATTTCAAGTGTATTAAAATATTTGCGCTGGAAACTAGACAAAAAAAATACTTCTTTGTCTTTGTTCTGTTTTTATTTAAGTTAAAAATTAGGAACTTTTTTCTTTTTGTTATCGATTCCTGGAAGTCAGGCAGCTGATGAGGAATCCCCTAAAAAATAAAACAGGCCATGTTTCTTGGAAATGTTTGGAGAGTTTTTTGGATGGAAGATGACAGCAGGCTTGATAATTCAAAAGGTGCCAAGCAAGACGGAGCTCCAGAACATCTGGGTTCATACAGTTGTTGTTTATATATATATATATATACACATTTGGTCTCTTACAAAAAAAGTAATATGGCTCTGAGTTTAAGATTTCTCGTAGATGAAGATTTATGCTGTGTTTTAATAGAGAGAGGAAGATGGATTATCCATCCCACTGGCCTTGTCTGAAAATAAATCCCCACCCAAAGTCTGGAATGTTGTTTTCTTAATATGTAGGTGACTATTTAGTCGGTCCACTTTCTATAAAAGAAAAGTGTTTCAATGTAAAGGCAGAAAAACCAGATGAGAAACTAATCTCTGGTCTTTAAGCTTCCACCAATCCTGCAACTCAAAAACAAATCTTTATTTTCGCCTTATGCTCATAACTCCCAAATCTGTTGTTTACAATGAATGTTTACAGGGCAGCTAATTAAAATGACTCGATGTGTTACACACATTTTTCCAACCATCCTGACTGTACAAAGAAGATTCTTTTTATGCATTCCTATGCATTTTCTGTTAAAGGGAAGGTACATTTTTCTGGGTTGTTCTGCCACTATGTAACTGGTCCAAGTGTAGTTAACGTTGTTCTTGCATTGGAGACTTCCCACGAAGCAACAAACCTGATTTCAAAGCTGAAGCTTCATCCAGACCTTGTTTAGACTTGAGTCAAAATGTAGTCCTGATTTAAACCTACAGATTGTTTACAGCTTTCACACCTGATGGTCCGTTAGATTTGGTTCAACTGGGCGGCTTCACCCACCTTGTAGGCCAGAGATCCCGGGAACGCCAGGATGGCCCGTTTGTCCAAAGTCTCCCTTTTCACCCTTCGGGCCTGCAGGTCCTGCAAGAAAAGGAAAAACTTTAAAAACACAGTAAATTATTTAATGTATGGCTGACAGAGAACAGCCGCACTGCAAAAAACAAAATCTTACCAAGTATTTATGTGTATTTTCTTGTCCAAATATGACAAAACTAACTTATAAGTAACTTTTCATCAAGATATATTGATGAAAAAGTATTTGTTCCTTCGGCAGATTATTTCACTTAGAACAAGACATTTTTCTCATTTTATAAGTGAAATATCTTACCAATAGAACAAGAACCTTTTCACCAATATTAAAGAATTATTTACTTAAAACTGGCTGAAAAGTTACTGATAAAAAGAGAAGAAGAAAACTGGAGGCTTATGTAACATTTGAGGCTTTAAATTTGTTTTATTTTGCTGAACTGAATAAAAAAAAGACTTTAGATTTTAAAAGTCGCAGACTCTTAGTTAAGGCAATGATAATAGAATTTTAACTTATAATTTAATTGTTTATTTGTTAACTAATGTGATAATGTACATTAGTCAACATTTCTGTAAATGTTTTCTACAGAATTAACAAAATACAACTTTTTATCTGTATCTGTTACAATGAGTAACTTCTCATTGCTAAAAGTAAAGAAAAGTTGAACAAAATGAACTTAAAATGACTTAATTACACAAATATTGCCAATGAATGCAATCAGTGCAAATACAAAATAAAGAAAACTATAACAAGTTATTATAAAAAGTATAAGAAATTATTAAAAATAATTTAATCCATCTAGATGGCAAAACAGATCTTATACAGATCAGATAAAATTTGCAAAAGCGAACCTGAAATTTCACAAAATCAAGCAGAAAATGTGATTTGGTCTGATTAACTCAACTTTTTATCCATAATAAAACGAATGAAAAAACAAAAACTACACATCGTTAACACCAAGAGTGAAGCATGGTGATGGCAGCATCATGCTTTTTGACTGACAGACACTTAGTTTAGTTTATTTGATTAAAACAATGCAAATTAATCATAATTCCTGAAGAAATTAGCATTATAGCTAAATTTCCTAAATGTCCTAAAACAAGTAAGCAGAAAATCTAAATATACAACAGAACGTAGTTCTTAAAGTTCTATAACTTTAAGAAAAAAAATCCCCAAAACAAGCTTGGAGATGTTTCCAGAGTTGTCTAAGAGGCATTTTCCCATTACATTACACATGTTTTGTTTTCCAAAAAGGAAACCCTTAGGACTAAACCTTTATTTGGAGCTGATTAAACCTTAAATTATATCATGAAACTCTAGAGATCGTTGCATTTATTTATAGTTGTAACAGCGCACACAGAAACATTGCTGCTAAATGAAAGACAAACTGGATCTGACACCGGCCTGCAGATTCAGTCCAAACGTTTGTTAGGAGATTCAGGGAGGAAAGAAGCCAAATAACGAGAGAACAAGGAAGAAAAGTCTGGCCACAATTAAAACCACATGTTTAAACAACCACAGCACAGCTTATGGGAATACCGAGAAATTCAGGACTTGTTTTTGTGCAGTTGGTTATCATCCTGTGGACCTGTAATTTGCAGGTTTCTGGAGCTGCCAACTGTAAGCATGTAGCATGAACAGGTTCCTGAGAACAAGACAAAGGCCACAAAAACACAGTTTTCATGAAAACTAAGAAACACAAGCCAACATGAAATCAGAATGAGGAGAAAACAGAGAAATTTCAGCAAAAATAATGACCAAATGGAGTCAAAGCAGAATAAAAAATGGTTAAATCTGCTGGATGTGGAGGAGCACAAAGATTAATGTCTGATTAATTTACAAAGTTCTGTTTTAGATCCTCATTTAGTTATAGTTCATCGATCACAGCAGATATCTGAGCAGAGCTGCGTAGTAACTACTTACATTTACTTAATTACATTTACTTGAGTAACTTTTTCTAAAAAATTTACTTTTAGGAGAATTTATTTTACTTTTGCTTGAGTAACTTTATGATGAAGTGTCTCTACTCTGGAGTAAAATGTCTGGATTTTCTACCTATTAAATGGAGAACAAACATGTTTTAACCAAACATTCACCAGACACAGATACACACTTGCAGTTTTTGTTAAAGTTTCATAAGTTTCTTTATTGAAAGAAATTAATTTGGAACAATTTTCTTTTTCCTGATTTTGTTATTTTTTGTTACTTATGGGAATTATTGTAATTTTTGTCCTTAAAATACCAAAATTTCTACTTAACTTTATATTTGAGTAGAATTTTGACCAAATACTTTTTTTTAAACTCTTACTGGAGTCATTTCCTGGACGTTTTACTTTAACTTGAGCAAAAATATGTTGAAATATCATTATTCTTACTGCTAAAAGCAAAGTACATCTGCTAAAACAAGCAGTAATTTAAGTCCTTTCAGTCTGAAACTGCAAGATATTTTTAAATAATGTTACTTTTACTTGAATACCATTTTTGGAAACTCTACCCACCTCAGTATCTGACACATGATGGTCATTATTTTAGGATAATCGCAGTGCAGCATGTTATTGTAAAAATCATTCTCCCCTGAGGTCATACTTTCTCCATATTTTCCATTAGCGACTTGAATATTTCAAGATGGCTGCCATTTTGGAGCCTTTTAAACCAGATATTGCCATTTAATGTTCCCCATTTTAATGACTTTATGTCACATCAAATGTTTTCAACTACAGTCATCCAATTTATCCAGCTTTAAAGTTATAATATGTAGCAAAAATCTTCATAAAAATCAAGAAATTTATGGATAACCCTGAGAATGTTCCTTATACTAGAGAGTCTTCAGTCAGAGGCGTCTTCAGATTCACTGTCTCACTGACTGCTACAGGAGATCATTCCTACTCACAGTCATTAGGATCTTTAACAATTGTTTGAAGAAAATTGCGTAATATTTAACTTTCCTCTATTTAACTTTCAACGTATTTCTGAAATTAATTAAATTGCAAAAGTACTAATATTGCTTCAACTTTTTTAAAGTTCAATGTCTGAATTCAAACAATGTCAAGTAGAATTGAAAAACAGATAGATAACGTTACAAGAGTTTAAAATATTTTCACCAAACTAAATTATAACTTTTTTTTTTATTTGGCTCCCTTTGCTCTGATTCTCTTAAATAAAAATCAAAGCAACTAAGAGCCTTCAGAGTCTCACTAATTAAGAATAAAGCTGCTGTTTGAGTCTCTCTGCAAAAACTCCTGTTAGTCTAAACTGACAGGAGAACATCACTGTGACTCTGGAGGAGCTGCAGAGTTTCCACGTCTCCACAGATCCAGTTTTTATGAAAGAAAGAGCAGCATCGTTTTAGCAAGAGTGATCCATTCTGCTTGTAATTTGCTGCTGTCTGTTTAAGGGAAACAGGAAACATGTGGAAGAATATTTCCTGATCAGTTGGGATAAAAACAGAAGAAGACATTTACAAGAGAAACTGAGAATGTGTTGAAAATCCTGTGACGCTTTTGCCCTCTGCAAGGTCAGGTTACTGCGAATTAACCCATCATAACAAAGAGCTCAATGGGATACCTTTCAGATTTTTGTCATTAAATTAACACAACACATGTGGCACTGAGTGAGTCAGAATGAAAATAGAGCAAAGCAGCCTAATTAAAAATAAAGATGAAGAGACAGAACAAAAGCAGCCGTGGCGAGAGAAAAAAGGACGGCGGGTAAACATGGATGGAGATGTGAAACTTTTCTTGGCATAGGTGACGCAGAGCTGATTACCAATGAATGTGGCCAAAGAGCTCAAACTGATGACTGGGCTGATTTGAGTTTTCATTCTGGGTAAAGCTCTAAATTTAAACCTCAATTATTTGCAGGCTGAGGACCCACATGTGACGTGTGGACCCAAACTTCAGGGGTCCCATTTGGTTTGCCATCAGTTCTTGGTGCTGTGTCCCCTGCCAACATTACATCATGGCATACCTTTTGATTTTAACAAGCCTGAGAAGTCATTTGCTGGTAATGAGAAATGCATTGCATCTGAAGTAATCAGGTCTGCAGAGATTGGAGGAGGAACACAGAGGGTTGCTTAGTGCTCCAGGGTTGAAATCAAAAATGTAAAACAAAGTTGCACGCTAGAGTCGCTTGCAGTCAGTCATGCTCCAAACATGGCTGAGAGGCGCGCAGAGGTAGAGATTTATTAAGAAACTCTCATGTTCTGATGCTATATGACTTTGTAAAAGTTACATTAAACAGCAACACAAATCAAACGCTTCAGGCATTTTAGATTTCTATTAATCAGAGAGGAGATTCAACGTATCCAAATTCATTAAAAAGTTAAGTCAAACGCTGTTCTCAACACATGCAACGCAGCCCCTGAGATTTTTCATAATCATTTCCAGAGGGGTCTCCATAAGGGAGCATAGATGTGACTTACTCAGCTGATTCTGTTAGGATAAAAGTCTGGAACATCTTAGAATGAGCCTGTGTCTAAAACTAGCATGTAAATCTTCGAACAATTCATGACAGGAGAGGGTTTGTGTTGACGACAGTTTCTCCCAAATACCTCCATCCTCTTATTCATTAGTAATACTAGAAGGAACCATGAATGTTGCATGTTATGGATGTTGTAGCACAACTAGCAGGGGTGGGCACAGCTAACTAAATAGATAATGTGCTAACCCTGAAGTGCTAAGCATAAAAATGAGCTCTGTTACTACTAAAGCTATTTTAACATGTGTTTAGGGAGGAAGCTAATGCTAAAGCAACATGATACTTAGCTAGGAAGCAAAAACTAAAGCGCCATTTTAACGTGATATTTAGCTAGGAAGCTAATGCTAAAGCGCCATTTTAACATGGTATTTTGGGGAGAAAGCTAATGCTAAAGCGCTATTTAAAATTGCTGTTTAGGGAGGTAGCTGATGCTAAAGCGCTAAATTTAATCATGATAATACCCACTATGAGTTATAACAATAAATTTTGATTTTGCACATGTATCTGCACAGCTATTCTGCAGTTTTTTAGCTGTTGCGTTTTGTTAACTTGGTTGCTGATTTTGTCTAGAACATTTAAAACGGTTTACTTTTCTACCGCGAAACATTCTGGGGATAAAATAGATGTCATTTGCTGCATCGCCTGTGTCTAAACGTAGCATGTAAGTCTTTGTACAATTCATGGCAGAAGATGGTTTGTGCTGACGACAGTTGCTCCCAAATACCGCCATCCTATAATTCCTTAATACCGTAGGGAAGCGTGGATGTAGAAGAGGCTCCAATGCTTCAAAACTATTCTATGTCTTTTATTGGGTCTTTTAGCAAGATATTGCTCCAAAACTCCACAGAAACTCACCAGATATTTAATAACTTCTTCTTTGACCGCACCAAAGTACTGCAATAAAACCCGTGGGAAGAGTTGAGGACAAAAGTACCTAATGTTGCATGTTTTTAATATTTCTACAGCTGTTGTAGATCATATGTATAATAATACTGTTATGTCATAAACAGGTTTCATTTATAGGACTAAAACTCCAGTTTCTATGGTGCTCCATAAAAATAAAACAAAACCCTCTAATAATGTCAAGCTTCATGTGTCTGACCAAAGTCAGAGTTGTTTTCTTTCCTTCAGATCTTTAATTTCTACTAATCCAACATTCGATTAACAAGACGAAACATCATCCTAGATTATTAGATGTTTAATGGCAAAAACAAATTGGAAAGTAGTGAGAAAAAATCCTGAGTCACATGATTGAAGAACTGAGAGAGAAGAATCTACAGCAGCAACGAGTTATCGAACTTTAATATGATATTTACGTCTTTATAGTGGTAGTAAAGCTAATTTAGATTTACTTAGATAACCCGTTACTAGATGCTTAGAAGTAACCAAAGTTTCAAGGCAAAGGTAGACTTTACAGGAACTTATTTTAAAAAATAATCACATTTTGCAAGTTTTTGTACTTCCATTTGGGTCTCAAATGCATCTAAAAATGCCAAAGCGCTAAAAAAAACACTCAGTTGTGTTTTGGCAATAAGATAATGTTTTGTGGTGTCTGGAAAATGAGTTGTTTCAAAAACTTCCTGACTGTTAAGTCAAATTTGACGGACGCTGTTCCGTTACCTAGCAACCCAAGCAGAGCTAGAGCACATTTAGTCAGCTGGTTTTACCTCCACATGCACTGTACAATGGCTGCTGGAACAGACAAGTGTTTGTTTATTGACTTTGCTATTCTGAAACTAGAGGCTGTATTCTTGTTCTGCTTTTAAAATATGTATGTTTGCATAATTTCGATTCTGTTTGCATCTAATTTCATGTGTGAGTGTAAATGTTGAGTTTGGGGGCATGGCGAGCAGAAGATGATTTGGATTTAGAGTGACAAGAGGCAACAAAACATTTCATTCTGAAAGAAACTCTTGTCTGAAATCTCATTATCTAGGAATAATTTTGTGCAAAAAGTGTAATGAACATGTTTAATATCTATTATAACCTCTTCAGGGAAGTATAAGAGGTCACCTTTAAATGTAAGTTGCATTGTGATTTAAACATAAATTCAGGTTTGTCATCTTAAACTCTGGACATAATCAGATCTTTGCTCACCCTCTAGAATCGTGAGGTTCTTCAGGGTCATGGAGTGCTCCCAGTCCTTCAGCCGCAGATCCTCGGTGATCGAGTTCAGGATCTCCATCTCGTTCCTCAGCTGCGTCTCCGTGTGGATGTGTGTCACCCATAAGCTGCTGGTGTCGTCTGTGATGTTGTGTATCTGTATCTGAGCAGACATAACGCAGATTGTTATCGACCTCCAAGGCTTTTTCAGCAGCAGTTTCACTGCAAAAACACAAAATCTATTTTTTTCTTTTTCCAGTTCCTAGTGCAAATATATTAGTGCACTTAAAATATGACAAAACTAACTTTCAAGTAATTTCCAGGAAGATATAGGGGCTTTTTTACGTCAATAAATCCCTGATGAAAAAGTTCTAGTTTGACTGGCGCTGTTACCTAGCAACACCAGTCAAGCCCAGCTCGTTACCTAGCAACACCAGCCAAGCCCAGCTCGTTACCTAGCAACCCAGTTCTAGTTCCACTGGCAGATTATTTCACTTATATCAAGACGTTTTTCACATGTTATAAAACAGGGCTGTCAAACTTGTCCGGTTGTGCCAAAATATATTGATAAAATCAATTAAAAAGTTAAAATATCAATAAATAGCTGCTCCTCCAAGATTTTGAGATTGGTTTTCGCAATCAAAATTACAGATTTTGTGGTGCCAATTTAGAAATGTTTGTAAGGAAGTTTTCTATTTACTCTAATGTATGATATTAAATGTGACTTTTAATAGCTTGTTGTATAAATTATAAACTATAACTTGACATCAAGCAAGGCTTATCCTGCAGTCACTCACGCTTAATGTTTTTGACCAATTTTGAGAAAATTTGCATTAAAATCAGATAAAAATGTGGAGATTTGTTGATTTTGTGTGAATTTTGCAGATTTGTGAAAAACTGAAAGGACTTACTGACGTAATCTGGAGTGTTAAGGGCCACGTGAAAAGCTACGGCGGGCCAGATATATAGTTTTTTCATAAATAATAAAGAACTACTGACTTAAAACAAGCTTCTATATCTTGCTGAAAAGTTACTTTTAGGTTAGTTTTGTCTTATTTCAAATGCATTAAGTTATTTGAACTAGAAACTAGACCAAAAACACTTGGTAAGATTTTGTGTTTTTTCAGTGTTCAACAATTATTATGCTGTTTTTTAGTCTCCAACCTGCAGGTCTTTTATTTTAAGGTGATGAATGCTGATGTCGTTGGTGAAGGTGTGATTTACAGCTCCGACAGTCCAGTTGACTTCGTCTAGTTTCTCTCTGAGTCCATTCAAATGTCCTGATGCGTCCCTGAAACACAACCAGAAACGGTTAAGACTTGTCACCGTTTGACCTTTTAGTCGTCAGATTGTGGGATGTGAAGGCGAACCTCAGCAGGACGTCGTGGTCGCGGAGCCACCTGGAGGTCCGGGCCACGTCCACGCTCAGGACGGTCAGGTTCCTGCCAGCGGAGCTGCTGAAGGACGACAGACGGTCGTCCAGCTGGACCAGGTAACCTTCTGACTGCAGAGAGTTCGCCTGGACGCTCCTCAGATCGACCTCCAGACCCTGGAGGAGGAGGAAGAGAGGATGAGATAAGATGGAGGGAGGGAGAGATGAATGGATAAACTAATGGATGGATAAACTAATGGATGGATGGATGGATAAACTAATGGATGGATGGATGGATGGATAAACTAATGGATGGATGGATGGATAAACTAATGGATGGATGGACGGATGGATAAACTAATGGATGGATGGATGGATGGATAAACTAATGGATGGATGGATGGATAAACTAATGGATGGATG